>CAUYLG010029149.1:0-103182 GCA_963573385.1 Cacajao melanocephalus
TGGGTGTTCCTGTATTGGGTGCATATATATTCAGAATACTTAGCTCTCGTTGAATTGTTCCCTTTATGATTTTGTAGTTCCCTTCTTCGTCTTTTTGATTTGTTAGTTTTAAGTCTGTTTTGTCAGAGAGTAGGATTGCAATCCCTGCTTTTTCTTTTTTTTTCTTTTTTTTGCTTTCCATTTGCTTGGTAAATTTTCTTCCATCCCTTTATTTTGAGCCTGTGTGTCATTGCACGTAAGATGGGTCTCCTGAATACAGCATACCGATGGGTCTTGACTCCTTATCCAATGTGCCATTCTGTGTCTTTTAATTGGAGGCATTTAGCCCATTTACATTTAAGGTTAGTATTGTTATGTGTGAATTTGATCCTGTCATCATGATGCTATTTGATTATTTTCCACACTAGTGGGTGCAGTTTCTTCATAGCGTAATTGGTTTTTATATTGTGGTGTGTTTTGCAGTGGCTGGTACTGGTTTTTCCTTTCCATATTTAGTGCTTCTTTCAGGAGTTCTTGCAGAACAGGCCTGTTGGTAACAAAATCCCTTGGCATTTGCTTGTCTGTCAAGGATTTTATTTCTCCTTTGCTTATGAAGCTTAGTTTGGCTGGATATGAAATTCTGGGTTGAAAATTATTTTCTTTAAGAAGTTGAATATTGGCCCCCAATCTCTTCTGGTTTGGAGAGTTTCTGCTGAGATGTCCACTGTTAGTCTGATGGGCTTCCCTTTGTAGGTGACCTGGCCTTTCTCTCTGGCTGCCCTTAACAGTTTTTCCTTCATTTTGACCTTGGAGAATCCGATGATTATGTGTCTTAGAGGTTGATCTTCTCATGGAGTTCTCTGTATTTCCTGAATTTGCATGTTGGCCTGTCCTGCTAGGTTAGGAAAGTTCTTCCGGATAATATCCTGAAGTATGTTTTCCAGCTTGTTCCCATTCTCCCTATCTCTGGTACTCCAATCAATCGTAGGTTTGGGCTTTTTATGAAGTCCCATATTTCTTGGAGACTTTGTTCATTTCTTTTCATTCTTTTTTCTCTATTCTTGTCTGTATTTCTTATTTCAGTAAGGGGGTCTTCAAACTCTGATATCCATTCTTCCACTTGGTTGATTTAGCTATCGATACTTGTGTGTGCTTCATGAAGCTCTCATGCTGTGTTTTTCAGCTCCATCAGGTTGTTTACGTTCCTCTCTAAACCGGTTATTCTAGCTAGCAATTTTTCTAACCTTTTATCAAAATTCTTTGCATCTGGTTATAACATGCTCCTTTAGCTCCTCATAGTTTTTTATTAACCTTCTTCTGAAGTCTACTTCTGTCAATTCGTCCATCTAATCCTCTGTCTAGTTCTGCACCCTTAGTGGAGAGACGTTGCAATCATTTGGAGGAGAAGAGGCACTCTGGCCTTTTGGGTTTTCAACATTTTTTTCATTGATTCTTTCTCATCTTCATGAGTTCGTCTAGTTTTGATCTTTGAGGCTGCTGACCCTTGGATGGGGTTTTTGTGGAGGCCTTTTTTTGTTGTTGATGCTACTGTTGTTGCTTTCTGCTTGTTTGTTTTTCTTTAAATAGTCAAGTCCCTCTTCTGTAGGTAGAGCTGCTGCAGTTTGCTGGGGGTTCACTTCAGGCCTTATTCATCTGATTCGCTGACGTGCCTGGAGATGCCACTCAAGGAGGCTGTAGAAAACAAAGATGGGTGCCTGCTCCCTCTTCTGGGATGTCTAATCTCAAGGGGCTTCAACCTGATGCCAGTAGGATAGCTCTTGTTTAGGGTTTCTGACAACCCCTGTTGGAGGGTCTCACCTAGTTGGGTGGCATGGGGAGCAGGACCCATTTAATGAAGCACTTTGTCCCTCAGTAGAGAGGGTGTGTTTCACTGTGGGGAAACCCACTCATCTGGGCTGCCTGGATTGCTCAGAACTACCATGAGGAGAAGCTAAGTCTGCTGGTCCGCAGAGACTGCAGCCACCCATCATGCTAGGGGCTCAGGCCCAGGGAGATCAGAATTCTGTCCCTGAGCCTCTGGCTGGAGCTATTGGAGATCCTGCAGGGAAGCCTCGCCCACTGAGGAAGGATGGGTCAGGGTTAGACCTGAAGAGGCACTCTAGCCGCAGACTAGAGTGTGTGTGGTGTGCTGGTGTGCTGGGCTGTGGGAACAAGTCTTGGAACCAAACTGTCCAGCCTCCCTGGATACAGCAGAGGAAAACCATAGCCTGGAGCTATAGAAATGGGTGCTGCTCTTCTCCCACCCAGGAGCTTAGCATGTTAAGCAGTTGTGAGTCCCAGTGCTGGCTGCTGCCCCTCCCTCAAGGAGCACAAATGGCTTAAACAGCAGGCAGCCACAGCCACTGTTGGTCACCCCTCCCCCTGGGAAGTAGGCTTAAGCAGATTCCAGTTGAGAGGCTGTAAGAATCTGCGTGTTCCAGGGTTGTGATGCTAAGCCCCAGTGGCGTGTGTTCGCGAGTAGGATCTTCCGATCCGTGGGTTGCACAGTTCTGTGGAAAAAGCAGTTTCCCCAGCTGGGTAGCATGCTCACTCACTGCCTCCCTTGGCTAGGGGGTGGGGGAGGGGGTTCCCGTTCCTCCTGTGGCTCTCAGGTGGGCCGCAGCACCACACTGCTCTTCCTTCTCTCTGTGGGTCTTGCCAGCCTTCTAGTCAATTTTGATGAGAGAACCTGGGTTCCTTGGTTGTCAGTGAAGGATTCACATGCTTATGTTTTTCTCAATAGGAGCCTCCAATACGGCCCTGCTTCCAGTCAGCCATCTTGGCCCTGCCCCTAGTTTCTGCAGGGCTGGGAAGGCCTCAGGAAACGTCCAATCATGGCTCAAGGCAAAGGGAAAGCAAGGCACCTTCTTCGTAAGGCAACAGAAGGGAGCTGGAGTTATTTCCTAAGAATAATTCTGGCCAAACTTGCATGCACTTTCTCAGCCAAACTCCATTTGGATCTATTCAGGCAGGAATACACCAACTCATTATCAAACCTAAACGGAAAAAAAAAAAAAAAAAAAAACTCTCCTCTGCCATTTTTATCTTCTTGTTTGTAGATAACTGAACTAATAGGTATTTTTACTGGTCAATATTGACATGGTTGTTTTCAGCTGTAATGATGAAAATCATACTGATTATCTACAGGCATTATTGCTTGCCTCCCACAAGTCCATACCCTGCCTCCTTGCTAGAAGAGTCCCAATTTGTACATTGGATCCACAATTTTCTCACCCTTTTTTTTTTTTTTTTAGAGGTGGAAGTCTCAGCATGTTGCTCAGGCTGGTCTCAAATTCCTGGGCTAGAGCAATCCTACCACCTTGGCCTTCCCATGTCTAGGATTACAGGAGTGAACCATTGTACCTTGCCAGTATCCACAATTTTCACGTGATCTCGTGCTTTGAGAAAGGTAGGCTCCAGCCCCAAACCTAGAGGGAATTACAACTGGTTTTGTCATGGGAACATGATTAAATTCTGTCAAGTAAAATTAATGTACGTAGAAATCTGCGGGGAGAGTGGGAAGTTGGATAGAACCTGGATCCTTGATCAAATCCCTGGGAAATAAAATTTTCCACATTTCTATAAACAATTATAATGAGTTTTCAGTTCTTGCATCTAAAAAAAAGAGCCTAACAGGCTCACAGAGCCTGACTAACAGAGTCTAAAAGATTAGTAAATTGACTACACATTTGTAAGCAGTTTGGTTAGAGAGGGAGGATAGTAGGGAATTATGAAATATATAACATCTTTCTTTCAAACTTGGTAACTCCTTTCAAAAGAATGAATACAAAGTATTAAAATATCATTAGGAATTTCCAAAATCTATCTTAACATCTACTGAATTTGATGCTTTCCAAAGTTGCATTTTAATTTCCTGTAGCAAATTACAATTTTCTTAAATCTTACAAAAATGATATTTTCCCTATATTCTGCTATAAGAATTTGTATATACATACATACATACACACACAAACACACACACCCCTTTTATACTACTTTGGGGTAATATTATGTTAGTAATATAATAGTAAGTATAAATGTAAAAATCTAGCTTCTTTGTTGTTAAAATAATACAATTAAAAGGCCTCAATTAGAAATAAAAATATAGCAAATTAGAACTATTATGAGATTCACAAATATATAAATTTCATTTATTTTTTAAAAGTTCAGAAGTAAATACTCCTTAGTACCTGTAATGAGCTATTCATAATAAAGGGCAAACACCAAGACCAGTGCCATGTAGGATTCTGCTTCGTGTTTCGCTGCAACCCAACTGTCCCATGCAACGTCCCAGATCCATCTGCTGGCAATCTGTGAGATAATTTTTTTGAAGACCAACTTTCAATGAACATGTTAAGAAGTAATTTTCAAATCTACACTCATTTTAAAAAAATGAGTGCGTCAGTATCTCAGAAATTATTTCTAATATGTAATTTGTCTGGTTTTCCCTTTCATAAAGAGACTGGAGAATGACAGTGCCCCAGCTCATCCTTCTTTATTGGAGGGTAGCCTTTCTCTAAAAGAGAGAGAGAGGTTCCCTTAGCAGTGTTTCCAGGCCCAGAAGCAGAAGGTACCTGGGAATGAGGGTATAGTGGCTCTGAATACAGTGTAACTCTGTCATGTAGTCCAGGGCAAGGAAGTCTTCTCACCCTTTAAAGATTTTCAGTCAAAAAGTTTGTCAGAACCTTGCCTTGAAATGAAGAAATGGCATTCATTATACAAGTAGGCTGTAATGGACAATTCTAACTACTTTTCTCCGTATACAAATTCAAATGTGATCTGACTCCAGCCGACTTATTCTTTTTTTATTTTTTTTTAGTCATAGTTTCACTCTTGTTTCCCAGGCTGGAGAGCAATGGCATGATCTTGGCTCACTGCCACCTCTGTCTCCTGAGTTCAAGTGATTCTCCTGCCTCAGACTCCTGAGTAGCTGGGATTACAGGTGTCTGCCACCATGTCTGACTAATTTTTGTATTTTTAGTAGAGACGGGGTTTCACCACATTGGCCAGGCTGGTCTCAAACTCCTGATCTCGGGTGATCCGCCTGCCTCGGCCTCCCAAAATGCTGGGATTACAGGTGTGAGCCACCCATCCAGCTGAAAATGGCCCAAATTCTTTATGGCTTCTCCTATTAAGAAGTTGACTTTATGTGCCCACCCTGTGAATAAGACTTGGCATTGTTACTTGCTATGAGTCGCAAAATATGACACTGTGAACCTTCCAAGCAAGGCCTTCAGAGGTCTTGTAGCTTCTGATCTTACACTCATGGAACGCTATACTGAGACTCCCATGTTAAGAAAGCCCACTCAATCTACTGGAGGATGCTGGCTCACATGCAGGAGAACACAGGTGCCCAGCCCACAGCTAGCCCAATGGTCAGACAAGTGAGAGAAGCCATCTTGGACCTGCAGGCCTAGGTAAGTCATGAGATGGCTACAAGTACATCAGTGAGACCAGCAGAAAAGCCAAGTAACTGACCCAGACCGAGCTGACTCACAGAAAGTAAGCAAATGCATGGCTGTTGTTATAAGCTACTAAGTTCTGGGGAGGTTTTTTGTGCAATAATATAAGCTGAAACGTTCCCCAACTCTGCATCATGCCACTCTCTACTAGCTGCTAGTCCAACTCCGTATGTTACGTATCAAGCACACCAACTCATCCCTACATCAGGATCTTTGCACTCGAATTTTTCTCTGCTTGAAACATCCTCCCTCCTCTTTGGTACAGCTGGATCCTTCTTATCTGAACATCAGAGGGTTTCCCCTTCTCTAAACAATCCCAAATAGCTACACTGCTACTCTATCATATCCCTACTTTAATGTTCTCTTTGTAGCGCTTATCATGTAGAACACCCCTATTTCTTAAGTGTGTATGTCATATGTGGTGTAGCTTCTCTTCTCCATGGGAGCCAGGACAGTTATTTCTTGCTGACTTTTCCCTCACCAGTACCCCTCTGCCAGTCCAGGTCCCCTTCCCCATGCTTCATCATGCAGTCCACTCCTGCATGGACCCTCTACAGATTCTTCCAAACACAATTTTTTTCTCTCTTTTCTCTCCAACTCCCACATATTCATTATCAACTCCTTAGGTAATTAGCCTAATGATATTATCTCTTTATTAATAAATAATGTTAATAATTACCTTGCTGTTTATTGAAGGCTCTGTGCTGGTGATTATGTTAAGTATTTTAATACAGATAATTTCATTTAATCTTCACAACAGCTCTAGGAAACCAGTTTTATCATCACCATTTTATAGATGAAGAAACTGTGCTGAGGCCACAGCCAGCAAGTGTTGCAGAGGCAATCTGACTCCAAAACCCAGGCTGTTTACATTATCCCTATCATTTTAGTTCCTTAAATTCTAAATTGTGCTGCTTTATCTCCTTAACTAGAGTAAAAACTCCTTGAGAATCATTCTTGTATTTTCCTTTATCGTTATCATTCCTTGTATTTTCCTTAGTACCTAACACCCATTAGTGCCCAAAATAAATGTGCTGATTAATTAACTTAAATGACATTACACTGTCAAAACTGATATGATCAAGGAATAGAATAACCATGCAATTTAATAAATTATTAGTACCAAATTGCCACTTCTAGGTTTATACTTTTCTTTTTTTTTCTTTTTCTTTTTTTTTTTTTGAGATGGGAGTCTCATTCTGTTGCCCAGGCTGGAGTGCAGTGGCATGATCACAGGCCACTGCAACCTCCGCCTCCCAGGTTCAAGTGATTCTCCTGCCCCAGCCTCCTGAGTAGCTGGGATTACCACCATGCCTGGCTAATTTTTGAATTTATTAGAGATGGAGCTACACCATGTTGGCCAGACTGGTCTCGAACTCCTAACCTTAGGTGATCTACCTGCTTCAGCCTCCCAAAGTGTTGAGATTACAGGCATGAGCCAATGCACCCCGCTGGTTTGTACTTTTGAAATAATTTACAGTGAAATAAATATATTTACCAAAATGATAATTTCATTCAAAAGGTACCTTAGAATCAATGGAGTACCTTTGAGTCATCACAATAAAAATCAAATCACTAGAGAGAGATGCCTTAATTGCTAGCTCCTGTATCAATGGGATACTTACATTTATTGCTTGGCCAGTCTTTTGAATGAATAATACTTTTATAATGAACTTATAACGGTGGTACCCAAATTCTTTGACTGCTAACAGTATGCGGTCTGCCAATTCAAGGGACAAGTGAGAGAAGACTTTATCATCATATTTGACATCTTTAAGACTTTCCTTCAAGAAAATTTAAGAAAAATACTTTTATTTTCAAACCAAATATTCTCTATACATAAAAATTCAAGTAGAAAACATATCTAAATAATATATATAACTGTTTTAAAAAAATAAATACATTCCTCACTAAATAATATTAAATAAATTTTAGGCCGGGCACAGTGGCTCACACCTGTAATCCCAGCACTTTGGGAGGCTGAGGTGGGTGGCTTACCTGAGGTCAGGAGTTTGAAACTAGTCTGACCAACATAGTGAAACCCCGTCTCTACTAAAAATACAAAAAATTAGCTGGGCATGGTGGCAGGCACCTGTAATCCCAGCTACTCGGGAGGCTGAGGCGAGAGAATCACTTCAACCCAGGAGGCAGAGTTTTCGGTGAGCCGAGATCCCACCATTGCACTCCAGCCTGGGCAACAAGAGCAAGACTCAGTCTCAAAAAAAAATAAATAAATAAATAAAAATGCTTACCAATTTCAGTAACAATTTTGAGGAATATTTATTTTGGTTTTCAAATTCTGTTCAATTACTTTTCATTATCAACATAAGCTGTAAGTTGTAATTTACTACTCAAACAATTAATAGACACAAAAAGATTTTTTTTTGAAGAAGACTTATAGAAATTCTTAGGTAAAGGAAAGAAACCTTTTAAAATTTAGACATTTATTAAAATTCATATTTTGGTTTTCCTATAGTGAAGATTATTTGGACTCAGAACCTGTACCAAGTCACTGTCCTGCTCAGTGGGCTCACATTAAATCTACTTTCTAACCCTCCCCTGTAGCCTCTCACTCCACTGATTTTTCTCTTTGGCCTCCAGGAAAGCGAAATCAAAGATTTCTAACAATGTTTATTAATAAATTAATGTATAGCTTGAAGGAAATGGATGTGGCTAGTGGGCTATAAAGCATTATACTTTCTTACAAACCAGGAGCAGAACTGGACACCTAGCAGGCAGACTACACATCTTTGATTAACTGACTTGTTGTGCCTGCACCAATGACACAATGCTTCTGGTTCTAATGACAATTGCATGAGCCAATTCCTGGAATAAATGTCTCCACATGTATGTGTATATATATATATATATATATATATATATATATATATATGGAGGCATTTATTCATATATATATATATACACACACACATATATATGAATACATTTACTCATATATATATACACATACATATATATGAGTATGTATATATATATGAAGAAATCTCTAGAGAAAGAGATTATATATATAAAACCCTCATACAATACTGCTATCATACATGTTTATCAACCTACTGTTAGTATCTGCTGGACTTTAGCTTCTACTGAATGAGCTTGGAATTTCTTCAATGGCTCCATTCTGTATGAATTAGCAAACTTTAATTTTGCCAGGGCACTCTTCCATTCTTTACCTATATCAGCAATTGAGTCATCAAAAGGAGGCTCCACATACTGAACATCATGAATTGACTCTCTCAGTCTTTCTCTTAAAATCTGTGCATACTGGAGGAGAAAGAGGGGAAGAGAGAAGGGGAGAAAAAATTAATTTTTAAACTGTAAAATGAGATGTTAGATTAAAGAACAATGTACAGTGGGATAGGGCTCACAAAAAGCTTGGAAATACTGGAAATCTGTTAAACAGATTTCTACAATAATGTGGTTACTAAATCCTAGATTCACTCCTGGCTATCAATTTGGCAAAAGACCATGGATGATTCAAAGGAACTAGAAACAAGAGTGGCCTTCAGGGAGGGCAACTGAGTGGCTATGGGATGAAGATATAAGGAAAACCTTTCTTCCTCCCTACCCTGATTATGAAAATATTATCCTTCATTGTCTTAAAATTTTATTTTACTTTATTTACTTATCTTTAAATAATAAAAGTATTTAGGTAGCACATTCATAAGTCTTAAGCTGAAAAAACACCAAAAGTGCATTGATTCTACATACACTCAGTTCATGCTTTTGACATGAAACATCCATTGTGACATCCAATATGCATTAATACAATATTTATTTAGTGCCTAATATGTCCCAGATAAATGCTTAAGTTAAAACAGTGAGCCTCTTAAGTTAAAGCAGTGAGCCTCATTTTGTTAATAGCCAGGAATTTCCTTTTCTTGCCTAATTGCTTGGCTAGAATTTCCAGTTCTATGTTGAAAAGAAGTGGCAAAAGTAGACATCCTTGCTTTGTTACTAATATTACAGGAAAAGCTTTCAGTCTTTCCCCATCGAGTATGATGTTTGCTGTGCAGTTTTCATACAGAGCTTTTACTATGTTGAAGAAGTTTCCTCCTATTACTAGTTTGTTGGATGTTTTTATAATAAAAAAGTGTTGATTTGACATATGCTTTTTCTTCATCAATTGAGATTGATCATGTGGTTTATTTCTTCATTTAGTTAAGGTGGTGTATTACCTTGATCAGTTTTCATCTGTTGAACCATCCTTGCATTCCAGGAACAAATTTCACTTGGTCTTGGTGTCAAATCCTTTATATAAAATGCTGAATTCAGTTTGCTAGTATTTTGTTGAGAATTTTTGCATCAGTGTTAATATATGACACAGGTCTGTAGTTTGCTTTTCTTATAGTGTCTTTGTCTGCCTTTGCTATTAGGGTAATGCTAACTTCATAAAATGAGTTAGACTGTATTCTCTCTGCTTTTGTCTTCTGAAAGAGATTGTAGATAATTGATATAAATTTTTCCTTAAACGCTTGGTAGAATTCACCACGGAAATCACCTGAACCTGGTAATTTCTGCTTTGGAAGGTTGTTATTGATTCAGTTTTTAAAAACAGATATAGGCTTATTCAGAGTATCTATTTCTTTTTGTGTAAGTTTTGGGAGATTGCATCTTTCAAGGAATTGATCCATTTCATCTACGTTACCAAATTTCTGGGCACAGAATTGTTCATAATATTATTTTATTATATTTTTGGTGTTCATAAAATTTCCAGCAACATCCTGACTTGCATTTCTGCTGTTAGTAATTTGTGTCTTCTCTTTCTTAACCTGGCTAGAGGCTTATAGATTTTATTGATCTTTTCAAAGGAAAAGGTTTTGGTTTTGTTGGCACCTGATTTCAATTTCATCAGTTTTGGCTATAATTGTTATTATTTCTTTCCTTCTGCATGCTTTGAATTTGTTCTTTTTCTAGTTTCTTAAAGTAGCAGCTTAAATTATTTTAGCTCTTTGTTTTCTAATATATGCATACATTTAATACTATACATTTCCTCCAAGCCCTGTTTTTGCTGCATTCTACAAATTTTGATATGTTTTCATTTTTACTTAGCTCAAATATTTTTTTAATTTCTTTTGAGATTTCTTCTTTTGTTAGTGTTTTTGGTGTCTAGCATTTCTTTCTGTTTCTTTCTTAGGATTTCCGTTTCTGTGCTTACATTGTTCATCTGTTTTTGCATGCTATTTTATCAACTACAGCCCTTTAACATATTATAGTTATCTTAAATTCTGCCTGATAATTCCAACATCCCTGCTATGTCTGGTTCTGATGCTTACTTTGTGTCTTTGTTGTTGTTTTTTAGTATGCCTCATTTTCTTCATGATAGCCAGACATGTTTCACTGGGTAAAGAAACTGCTGTAATAAGGTCTCTAGTAATGTGCTGGTAAGGTATTAGAGGAGAGGAAGCATTCTATAATTGTATGACTAGGTCTTTTAGTGAACCTGTGCTTCTGGACTGTGAACTTCACTGACATTTCTGAGTTTTCTGCTTTTTTCCCCCTACTTGCTTAAGTCATACAGGATGGCTAAGGAGGGCTGGAGTGAGGTCACAGAGCAAACTGCTGCTTGTCACTCTACTTTTGGAGGCAGCAGTTTGTCCTGTGACTTCACCTCTCTTTTTTTTCTTTTCTTTTTTTTTTTTTTTTTTTGAGACAGAGTCTCACTCCGTCACCAGGCGCCAGGCTGGAGTGCAGTGGCGCGACCTCGGCTCACTGCAACCTCCGCCTCCTGGGTTCAAGCAATTCTCCTGTCTCAGCATCCTGAGTAGCTGGGACTACAGGCGCGCACCACCACGCCAGCTAATTTTTTTGTATTTTTATTAGAGACGGGGTTTCACCATGTTGGCCAGGATGGTCTTGATCTCTTGACCTCGTGATCCTCCCACCTCAGCCTCCCAAAGTGCTGGAATTACAGGCGTGAGCCACCGCGCCTGGCCCACTTCTCTTACAGATCTAAGAAGAGTTAATTTTTTTCAGTTTGTTCAGCTTTTTACTTGTTAGGACATAGTAGAAACTTTAAGACCCTCACATGTAGAACAAGAAGCTGGAAGTCTTATATTTGTTTTTTGAATATTTTAGCTGAGTATAGAATTCTAGGTTGATAGTTATTTTCTTTCAGTCCTTAAAGATGATGCTTCAATGTCTTCTGTCTTGCATTGTTTCTGAGAAACACACTGTCATTTTGTCTGTTTCTATGTACATAACACTGCTTTGTTCTAGTTGCCTTTAAATTTTTAAATCACTGGTTTCAAGCAATTTTATTATTGTATGTCCTGGCATAATTTTCTTCATGTGTCTTGTGCTTGGATTTCACTGAGGTTCTTAGATTTGTGGGTTTGTAGTTTTCATCAAATTTGGAAATTTCTCATCCCATGTTTCTTCAAATACTTTTTGTCTATCCTCTTTCACCTCATTTGGGGACTCAAATTATCATTAGGCTATCTTAAGTTCTGTCAAAGCTCATTGACATCTTGTAATATTTTTTCAGCACCCTCCCCCAATTTCTATGTCTCTAACTGTCCTTTCTTCTGCACTGTTGAATCTGCTGTTAATACCATTTAGTGTATTTTCATCTCTGACATAGTATTTTTCATCTACAGAAGTTTGATTTGCATTTAACATGTTCAATCTTTCTCTATACTCTTGTCATAATTTCATAATGTATGATTTAATTTGATGAAAACCAATAACTCATAACTACTTTAACGTCTGTTTATACTAATTCTATTTTTTCTGTAATTCCTGGGCTGTTTTTACTGTTTCTTCTATTTTGAATTTTATTTTCCTGCTTCTCTGCAGGTCTGTTAATATATAGAGACCAGACAGTGTGAAATTTTACCTTCTTATAGGCTGGATGTTTTTGTATTCCTAAAACTCTTGCGCTTTCTTCTAGAACAAAGACATTTGGAAACAGTTTAATCCTCTTGAGTGTTGCTTCTCAGCCTTGATAGGCCAGATCAGAAAAATCGTTCTTTTTTTCCCACTAATGAGGCAAAATACACTTCATAGCACTCTAACCACAAAGCTCTACATTTTTCATGGTTTTCCACTTTTTCTGGTGGGAACACGTCCAAGGATTTTTTTTCTGTTCCTTTTGGGTGATTTTTCTCTACTTCCACTCTCCACCTCTGGTGAGAACTTTCCTTACCAGATGCATTGCTGCACTGAGCTGAATACTCAGGGAAACCCTCTGTAGATCTTTGGGGTGGTTTGTGCAGCCCTGTCCTAATACTCTGCTCTCCAGTCTCATGCTATCTTGGCTTCCAGGCTCCCAACTCCTTTTGAACTAAAGGAGGCCTTTCCTTGTGTTATAGCCTGGAAACTCTCACCAGGCAATTAAAGTGGGGTCAATATTGGGGCTCACCTTCCCTATTTCTCATCTCTCAGAAATCACTCTCTTGTCCTGCCTGACACCCAATCAATGGAAACAATTGCTCCATATATTTTTTTGTGTTAAGTAGTTTCTAATAAGAATTACTCCATATTGGCTGCAAGTAAAAGTCGCTCACCAGAAATAAATCTCCTGTTGTGATCATCTGTCAGGCTTCTGTGCCTCTTATTTCCAGAAGCAGCATTATTAGCTCCCTAAACCTCTTAAAAATAAAATCATTTTGTTCTTGTTTATTAAGAGAATGCATCTCTAGGGCAGTGATTGGGACCTTCCTTTCCTCTACAATATACTCAAGGGATACAACTACATAGTATCATTAACAGTGGCTCTCAACTGCAATGATTCTCAAGGAAATGGGGCATTCATGTGTGGCCTGAAAATAACCGTTAATGCTTCTAAGATGAAGATTATTTTATTCTTTTTATTAAGAATCTTTATAATCTTTTTTTAAATTGGGAATAGGCTTTAAATATGATCAACTTTTTGGCATCTAATAATACTTGAGTTTCTACTGATGTAGCATTTCCTCATATTAAGCCTACACACGGTCCTAAAATAAAATGAGCTTGGGCAAATTACTTTTATTTCCAAATGCCACAAGCTAGTGTTTTAAGTTTTCCTTTTTCTTTTCTTTACTGAGATGGAGTCTCACTCTGTCACCCAGGTGGAGTGCAGTGGCACAATCTCAGCTCACTGCAACTTCCTCTTCCAGGGTTCAAGCGATTCTCGAGCCTCAGCCTCCCTGAGAAGCTGGGATTACAGGTGCCCACTACCACACTCAGCTAATTTTTGTATTTTTAGTAGAGACGAGGTTTTGCCACGTTGGCCAGGCTAGTTTTGAACTCCTGACCTCAGGTGATCTGCCCACCCTGGCCTCCCAAAGTGGTGGGATTACAGGTGTGAGCCACTGCACCCAGCTGTGTTTAAGATTTTCAAATGCATGTGCACAAGAGAGAACAAAGTTTTCCATTTTTAGTAATCTACTTCGCATTTTGTGACCTTTGATCACAACAACACGAACTCATTCTTTGTTGTTAAGCAAAAGTGTAATTTATTGGAAAGATACAGTTTACATAACAGCAGAGAAGGTCTATGAACCAGATTCAGAAAGACACATGGAGCACTTTATAGC
Organism: Cacajao melanocephalus; assembly: GCA_963573385.1. Taxonomy (NCBI): domain Eukaryota; kingdom Metazoa; phylum Chordata; class Mammalia; order Primates; family Pitheciidae; genus Cacajao; species Cacajao melanocephalus. The sequence continues at coordinate 13,982 of CAUYLG010029149.1, forward strand.
TTGTAATCTTCAACCTCAATCATTTTCTTTGCATTATTTCAAAGAATTCATCTAATTAGCTTAGTTTGGGTTTCATCCTCATTCCAAAATTAAGGAAAGTAGCTGACAATCTCATCAAAGCTCTATACAACTGCAGATGAGTTAATTTCCTAAAAGTTAACCGACATGCTACCACTAGAAAAAAGGAAATGGAGACAAAACAGATAAAATCAAAGAGACAGTTGTTGGTTAAACGGTACATCTTAATTTTTCCATGCTCAGAAATAGGAAAATTAAAAGCTACCTTAAATTAGAAATGACTAAGTGCACAGTTTCCTCAGGTACATTTAGTGAGTTTTCGTAGAGTCCTTTCTCAATTTCTTCCCAATTATTGTTCTACTCAAATTTCTCACCTCTAAAAGACTCAACTTTAAAGATAGCTATAATTGATCACATCCATATGAAATAAGCAATAACTACTTTGGTCCATGTCCCCTTGCTCCAATTTTAACCTATATACCAAGTGCACCTATGTGTCTCCTCATTTTGAGTTCAGGCTCACTAAATTTTAAAGACCACTTCAGACCGCACATAGGCAGTTTATAAAATTCACCTTTGTCTGCCTCAATATATAGAAATGTCTTTACTGTTGGTGACCTGTTACTCAGACTTATTGCCAAGCCATACAGCATAGTGTTTGAGAGTGTGAAGTTTTAAGTCCAGCTGATTTAGGTTTCTAGCCCTGCCCTGTTTTTTCTTAGCTTTGTAAACTTGGCCTGTTTACTTTTCGTTCTTTAGTTCGTTCATTCCTCTCTAAAATTTAGACACCAAGGAAACATTATTAGAACCTGAAATTTCGCCATTACTTATTTTGAGAATTCTCTTTTTATTTGCGAGTATTGTTAAACTGTTTTAGGGTCTTCAAAAATTGTTTTGCTTGTTATCTCTGTTTTCATCCTATTAAAGGTCCATGAAATAGGTATGAAAAGAAATCAGTACAGGCCAAGTGGACTGAGCACCAGGATACAAGTTCTGGTCCCAGCTCTATCATTACAGGTTTGTATTCTTGGGCAAACTAGTCTTCTGTTCAAGTATCAACAGAAGATGGAGTCTTGAACACATTAAAGGTTTTCAAAGCATTATCATATACAAATACCTGTGTTATACCACCAATAAAACTGAATAATAACCTTTTCCATCAATACCAGACAATAAGTTTTGGACAGAATACTTTCAACTTGTTTTTTTCTCCTGTATATTCTTCAAATATCCAGCCTGCTTATATTTTTAAAGACCTCAAACATGGCACTATTCTGCCTAGTTTATCAATTTTTTAAAAATATAGCATACACTCATTTTTCGCTAGCAAAACTGTTTATGATAGCACTAGATACACTAACATAATGTGTTTTACTACAAAGCAATAATGCTCAGAGTAGTCTCAGGAAATCCGCAAGCTGAGTAAATCTGAAAAGGGCTGCAGGTGATCTTGTAACCACCCTTCCAATCGATTTATGCAGGGTTCTATGGCCCTAATTAAAAAAACAAGAAAACCTTAGCACTGAAGTCCAAAGGGGACTGCCCAACTCAGTTTCAGTCTTCAATTTTGCACCTGGGGAAAAAAGAAACAGAAAAGGGAAATGCTGCCTCCTGGGCTCTGGGAATGGTGTCGGGAGCGGGGCCCACTGAGGAGCGATTTCAATTAAAGGGTCAGACGAGGCCGTCTCGGGCCGCTCGCTGTGTCCGCACTCACTGCCTCCTTCTCGAACATGCTAGGCCTTCTCTCTTTCCTAGGGGCCAGCGGCGCCTGCTGAGGGGTCTGGTTAGAGGTCTGGTTGACGCTCGGCTTCACGACTCGGGCTCGCTTCTCCATCTTGCCCTCTTCTCCCAGACGCCCACGCCTCCCCTTCTCCGCGAGCGGTCAAACGCCCCAGCCGCTCCCGCGAGACCGGGAGTGTCCGCCGGGACGCCGAGACGCCTGGAGACGCGGCGGGCAGGCGCCTGCGTCATTCACGCGCGCCTCAGCGCGGCGCCGGAAGTTATGGAGGTAGGGCGGGTGCCGGGGCGGGTGCCGGGCCGGGTAGCCCCGGGTCTGAGCTGGGAGTTAACGCCAGGCTGCGTGGTGCTTGGCGACCTGGAGTGGGTGGTCGAGCACGCGCCTGCGGTGGCTGGCGGTCCCGCGCTGGAGGGCGCCAGCGACGTCGCGGCCTCGGCCTGTGCGGCGGTATCGGGCTCTCAGCCCTGCTAGACGCTGGGCGGGCCCTCCCGGCCTCCCTGTGCCAGGCTCGGTGTGTCTGTCGCCTCCTGGCCCTGAGCTGAAACGCGGCAGAGTGTCTGGGACGGCTGTGGGCGGTGGCGCGGGGGCCGAAGGCCGGAGGCCGGGCTCTCACCTGACCATGGCCTCGTTCCTAGAAGCGCAGTTTCCTAGCGACTGCCTGACAGTAAATTTGTGTACATCGCTTTTAGACGGTTTCAGTAACAGTGTAAAACTCATCACGACTGCCTCACCAACCTCGTGTCAGGAGATCTGGTTGTATGTGGTTGCCTCATAATAGTTAATGTTTTTTCCTCCCTGAGGCAATTAAATATCAAACACCTATCATCAGCAGTAATGACAGCGGAGTCGGGCGTGGTGGCGTCTGTGGTCCCAGCATCTCGGGAGGCTGAGGCAGAAGGATCACTTTAGCCGGGGAGGTGGAGGCTGCAATGAGCTGAGATCGCGCCACTGCACCCCTGTCTGGACGACAGCGAGACGCAGTCTCCAAAATAATGATAACGATAACTACGATTTTTGAGTACCATGTGCTAGACGCTTTTCATGTATTATCTCATTACTGCAGCCCTATAAGATGCAGTCTGGCACCGTTTTATTTCAGTTAGAACTGAGACTCGGATATGGTAAGTAACTTTTCCAAGGCAAGAGGTAGTCAGAGGCCTAGGAATGATTCAAATTTAAGTCTAGCTCCAAAGCACCAGCCCAGTGTGGTCTTCAGAGTTCTAGCCCCGTAGGGCCTAATTGCGGGCAACAGTCACCAGAGACAATCAACAAATAGTTAATGCACATTTCTTTAGTGATACCATGACTGTTAGGGCCAGCTGGGATTGTTAGAAAACCAGGGCTGAGAGTGGAAAGTGCAACATCTGGAGAACGGGAAGAGCAAACAAGGTAACTGATATTGAGCAGGACAAGGGAACTGAAACTGATCAGTTTCCGGGTTAGGAGGCTGCCCAGAGTTAATGCTGACTGTTACAACACAGTCACCCCTTAACTCAAAACCCCAAAATAAAAGAGCCTCGGTTCAGCTTTAGATCCTGAATTTGACTTCTTTGCAGGTTTATACGATGGTCTTAGTGTCATGTGGGATAATTGTGAGGATTTTGATTTTATTTAATTCTCCAAAATTAGTGGAAAATTTTGGAAAACCAGTAGGGCTTGCTAATTTTTACGTGGCAGAGGAGGCTAAACTTTACCTCTGCCCATCTTAGTTCAGAGTGACCCCTTTAACAAAAGAAAGGTTAACAAGAAAAAAGTTTATTAATGCACAGAGTGCACATCACAAGGGATAAACCTCAATGAAAGGTAACTTGAAATGGTGGCTTAGACCTACATTTGTATACCATTTTCAACAAAGAACTGTAGATTTGCAGAGAAATGACACAGGAAAACAGTTTTAGGCTTCAAAGGGCGGGAAACTGGGAAGGTAGTTACATGTTTGGAAACTAATGGAGTAAGAATTGTCTGTAGTTTCCTCTGGTGCCTTCTCTGGTCTGTTAAGAGTCTAAAGTTACCTCCAGTAAAGAATTTGTATCCTGTCTTTGGGCGGAAGAGGGGGAGGATAGAGAGAGCTTTTCCTTCATTTGCTGCCTCTTGTCTTCAGCTCAGATTTTTTTTTTGTTTTTATATCAAAGAGGTGTGTTTTGTGATGACATTGTGGTTTTTTTCAACACCATTTAGGGAGTCAGAGGGATTCGGGTATTTTTTTTTTTTTTTTTTGCTGCTTTTTCATTATGCTTGATTTCTGCTCTTGCATTCCCCATTTAAAAAATTGCTTATTTTGATAACTCTGGGATAGTGAAGGACTGCTGAGAGGAATAATGCCCTGTTAATAAAGCACTCTGAGCTTCCATGAACTCATATCTTTTTTGTTTTGTTTTTTGTTTTGTTTTTTTTAAGAGTAAAGTGAAAGTAAGTTTAAGAGTAAAGTGAAAACAAGTTTAATTAAGAAAGTAAAGGAATAAAGAATGGCTACCACATAGGCAGAGCAGTCTGCAAATATTATGATTGATAATTTTAACTCTAAACCTTTCTCATATTTGAGAGCATTTATGTACATATCTTTAATATTTAATCACAATATTGTAATCATACAGCTCTCATGTTATCCAGAAAGCATGTTAATAGCAACTACACCTGAGTTCATTCAGTTCTTAAGAGAGTTTTCTTGTGACTTAAATATATAATACTCTTATTTTTCTTTCTGTTAATCAGTGCCTTTTTTTTTTTTTTTTTTTAGATATTAATAGGGGCCCCTATTACCACATGCCTTTCTCCCTCAGTATATGACATAATTTGTAATCTTGGGTTTGAACTCAGAGAAAATTGCGACATCATTAGCATTGTAACTCAGAATGGTGAAGTATGCTGGAAAACAATCACAGACTGTGTGAGTTACACAGAGTCAGGTTTGTGCTGTCTTTGTACTCCAAACTTTTGTAACTGTTCTGTTGAAAATGTCTTGACCTGTAAAATTCCCCTTTCTGACCATTGCTTCCTTTTATTAGAGAATGTTATAATATAGGCCTGACTCCAAGGAGAAAAGGAATTAATGTGAAAAGAGAGGAGATGAGGCCAGAGAAGCATGGAAAAATTCATGGAAAGCTAGGCTAAGAAAACCACCTCTACAGAATAGGTGTCAGGAGGCAGAGAGGGGCTGGTAGGCTGTTGATGATATAGATCTCAGGGCCTTGAGATGATTTTCCATAGGAGTCATATGAATTAAGGGTATAAAATGACCAGTAATAGATTATACAGTTATTTTAAATGTCTTCTGGGCATTCTTGCACACTTTAGAAATATGGGTAGGGAAATTTAATAATAGTTATAAAAATTACAAATGAACATACTCTGGCCTAGCAGTCCATTTTCAGGAGTCTTTAAGACAGATACAGATATGAAAGTGTGTTTGTGCAAGGTTATCCTTTAATAAATAAATAGCCAAACATCAAGCAGTAGGGGTTTGGTTCAGTAAATTATGATAAATGCATATAATGGAATGTTATGCAGTGGTAGAAAAAAATGAGGAGGCTCGTCTGATACAGAAATCTCTGAGCTAAGTGGGAAAAAAACAGGAAGGGCATGTATTTGTATTTACCCATTGCTGTTTCATTCATTCATTCATTCGAGACAAAGTCTTGCTCTTGTCCCCCAGGCTGGAGTGTAATGGTGTGATCCTGGCTCACTACAACCTCTGCATCCCAGGTTCAAGCCATTTTCCTGCCTCAGCCTCCCAAGGAACTGGGATTACAGGTGCCTGCCACCATGCCCAGCATTTTCAGTACAGATGGAGTTTCACTCTGTTGGCCAGGCTGATCTCGAACTCCTGACCTCAGGTGATCTGCCTGCCTCAGCCTCCCAAAGTGCTGGGATTACAGGCATGAGTCACCATGCTCGGCCATCCTTTGCTATTTATTGATCATTAACCAAGTGGATGGTTAATCCCTAACTTATAAAAAAAAAAAAAAAACTAAAACAACAGAAGCTTCATATAAAAACAATTAAAGCAACAAAAAGTTTGTATTATAAATGTTTTAAAATAATTCATTGTCATAAGAAATCTCAGTCTAACAATGTTAACTTAAAAAAACCAGGTTACAAAATTGTATATACAGAGTGAGCCTGGTTTAACTTTAAAAAAATCAGGTTACAAAATTGTATATACAATGTAAGCCTGGTTTCCTGTGTATTTATGTACAGGTAAAGACATTGACAAAAATAGTTTTTTCTTGTTTGAAACTTTTTGTATTTTCCAAATTCTCTACTGATAGTATATTTTTCTTTTATAATCTGATAAGCATTATATGATTTATTTCCAGCAACATAAAAGTTTATCATATGTTCAATGGTAAGCTGATTGTTGATTTTGTGGAAGTTTTATAATTAAAGCATTTTCTTCTTTGATGATGTAGATGTTTTATGTCACATGATATGAAGCTATGTTGCTAAAATTTGTTTTCTTATCCTTTAAGACCAGGGTCTGGATTACTGGGGAAGTGTGAGGCTGCTGGGCCCTGTGTGTGAGGCTGTCCATTCACATTTCTTATCTCTGACCAAGGGGCAGTTTGAAATTCAGTATGCACCGTGGTTCCAGTGGACAAGTTTTCCACAGGTTTGGCTTTTGAACAACCTTTAGAAATAAAAAACTGTGTAAATACTACTTAGAGGACTTATTATTTACCAATTTTAAAGGGGCCTTCCCAGGCCCTCTAACTGTGAAGAACTATTGAGGCTTGCAAGAGAACCCTGGGCTATTATGCAGGGTCTCCAAAGGCTGAGCTGAGAAACATCCCTTGGAACACAGGAATTCATTATCACAGGATTAGAGGTTGGAGAGCTAACACTTGGCACTTGGTGCTCATCCAAGGACAGAAGAAAAATTGACCACTCCAGAATAAGAGGCCCTGTGGAGAGGTATTGAGGTGTTCTAAGACATCTAAGACAGTGGGGCCTGGAGACCAGAGCTGGGCTACTTGGTAGGTTATGAGGAATTGAAGGGAGTATGGGTAATTTGGGGCCCAACCCAAAATTTTGTTTTGGTATGTTTTTGTGGTCAGTTTTTGGCACACTAAATGACCACAGTGAAGCCGTAACTATAACAAGTCTAATTCTGCTTTGAATTTGGAGTAAAGGAATCATCACATCCCACTTGTACTAGCATTTTTAAGTGACAAGATGAGCAGCCTTGTGTGTATCTGTTTGAGGACTCAGCCAGATCAAAAGGAGGAAAAGATGAGGTCGAAATGCTTGAGTTTTCCACTTAAATCCAGATTTGTTGCTTTCAATAAACATTTAAATAACTTTCAAGGAATTCTTTATTAAAATATTTTTGTGGATTCTTTAGGCAATGTAATTATACAGCAAATGTTTACCCCTGAAAATAACTAAAATATGACAGTTGAAATCTTTAGAGGTTTGAATTTCAATGAATAATATTGTTACTTTGAGAAATAGTTTTAGAGTGCACATCCTAATATGTGTTTTATTCTAAACAGTTATTTCCTGAAATATTTGATGCCTTGAAAAGTCTACAGTCTCCTGCTATTTCTCTTAGCTTAATGAAACTGACATCATGTCTAGAACGAGCCTTGGGTGATGTAAGTGTGAGATCTCTTTGATTATTGGCCCATTAAATTGTCTAAATGAACATTACACTATTTTACAGTTGCCCTCAGATTTCTTGATTGTTTTCCTCTAAGATAAAATCATTTGGTACAAATTTTTAATATTTGCCTTTTGAATGATTATGAAATCAAAGGATTGATGTCTAAGTATTTTTCTCCCCTCATTTGTACAAACAGTTGCTTCATGGATAATGTTTTTAATGTTTATTGGCTCATAATGCAATTGTTACATAATTTTTGTTTGAATTTTAGGTGTTTTTACTGATTGGGAAGGAATGCCCCTTTCTTTTAAGAGATCTACTTGCATCTGAAGAGCTTGCTCAAATCTTTGGGCAGTCTGTGGTAAGCTTGTTCATCTGAACTCGTGGAGTGTATTAGTCTGTTTTCATGCTGCTGATAAAGACAGGAGTCTGGGAAGAGAAAGAGGTTTAATTGGCCTTGCAATTCCACATGACTTGGGAGGCCTCAGGATCATAGCAGAAGGAGAAAGGCACTTCCTACATGGCGGCAGCAAGAAGCAATAGAGGAAGAAGCAAAAGTGGAAACCCCTGATAAACCCATCAGATCTCATGAGACTTACTCACTCTTCTGAGAATAGCACAGGAAAGACCAGTCCACATGATTCAACTACTTCCCCCCGGGTCCCTCCCACAACATGGGAGAATTTTGGAAGATAGAATTCAAGTTAAGACTTGAGTGGGGATACAGCCAAACCATATAATGAATTAAGTGAAAAACAGCAATTCACATATGCTGTGCTTTTTTTCTTCCCAAACTGATGATACTTTAGGAAAAAAATGTATCAGTGATTCAAGCATATTCTCCCTTCCCACCTTCCCTTTCAAAATCACCCCTCTTCCAGCACGTAGAAAGCTTTTCTATCAGTGTGAATAACTCTGGGGTGCCACAGGGCCAATGTGAAGCATGTTGCCTCAATCAATTACATATTAATAACTATAATACCAAATCCAGAATACAACTTTAACTCATTAAATGAGTGATAATACAGTTTTATTTGAAATTTTTAATGTGAAATTATGCTTTTTGCAACCATTTAGAGTGGAAAAAAAATCAGATATTAAAAAACAATACAGTTACCTACTATATTAAAATCTCCTAAAGGGCACATGATCAAGAGACTTAAGACTAATGAATAACCTTTAGGCAACTGAGTGAGGCAGGGTCAAGATGAAGAAACCCAGGAAAGCCTTGTGTGGAAGCTGTGCTTGCCAAGTCAGGGAGCCACTAGATGATTTTTGGAATAAAGAAATCTGTCTGCAGTGGAGCTTTTGCATTCCTTACTGTGGATCTTTACTTCTTGTCAGCTTGAAGATCATTTTCTTTTGTAGAAAGCATGGAGTGAATATAAAAAGTACAAACCTCTTGTTACACTGAATTCTTAAACACATTTTGTTTCTTTGATTTGTTCTTTGGTACCTGCCTATATGTGATTGGCCTTCTGCCCACTTGTGGCCACTTCAGCCACCAGATACTTTTACTTGGTCACTGGCATTTATACATCTGATTGACCAGATGGTGTGAACCATGAGTATTTCACAAATTAATGGTAGAGCAAAAAGATCTGAAGTTGCATTGAAGAACTGCTTGTTAAATGTTTCTACTTTGAGTAGAATGTGCTCTTGATCATTTGCACCTTCTGGTTTTTGGTCTCCCTGCTGAGGGAAGTTCAGAATTCATCCGTATTACCTTCTCAGCAGCATCTTCACATGCATGAAGACAGTGTTCACTTCTTTCTCGAGTCTTCTGGAGGCTCAACCGTTCTTTCTCCTATGACATGGCTTTAAGTTCTTTTAGTCTTTGAACATCTTCCATTTTTTTCTGAGTTTCTTCTAAGTATGGTGCCTCAAACCCAAAGCAGTTCTCTGGGAATGGCATGATTGCAGTCCATTAAGTAAGACCCCTGGTTTGGTGTTTTCTTCACTCTGTAGATAGATGGTGGAGTGGGTCAGACAGGTGGGAGGTGGCGGCTCAAGCCTGGAGCTGTGCTGCTCTGTCACTTGCCCTGCTGTCTCTGTTGAACCACACAACTGCATGCTGCTTAATACAATGATAAGTTTCTGCTTATGTCATTATCTTCTTGCATTTTATTTAGATATTAGGCATATTTGAAGCACTTAATTAACCTAGGATAGCCTGGGTCAGATCTTATCCCCCATATTGATTTTGTCACCTTTGAGACTTTGATTTCACCTTTCCATGCTTGTATTTTTTTCACCTGTATGCTGGGGATAATGGCAGTACCTTCATAGGTTGTTCTTAGGATGAATTGATGAACACATATAAAATGTGTCTGGCACATATTAAGCAGTCAATAAATGTTGGTTTTATTGTTATTACTGCTACATACTAGCCAAAACTGTTGGCTCTGTCAGTTAAAAAGAAGAACACAAACATTATTGGTTTATTCAATAATAATTAACTATGTGATGATTTACTGTTCTTAACTGGATTAGATGAATGTGCTAAAAGTCTTCGTTGGCTCTCCGTGTGGTCTCAACCTGCGTAACATCTTATGGCATGGGTTTGCATCACCTGAAGAAATTCCTCCAAAGTAAGTTGCAAGTGAATAAATTTTCTTCCTTTTTTTGGATCTACCAAAGAGTCTTTTAAGTTTTGAATTTCACAAAAAGGAAATATGTATTTTGTGAAAGATGAGTGAGTTTTGAGATAGGATTTTGAAGATAAAATTGAATGTTACTGATGTAGTCACTAGAGTGATGACAGGGTTATGGTTTCAGTGACTTACACCTAAAGGCAATTCAGAGGTGGCACCAGAAGGATGTTATGCCATTCACGTCTCAGGTGGGTGGAAGACCCTGAGGTTTCATCAGGGTCTTCATCAGAGTTTCTCTGGTGTTATTGTGCCTCACAACCATTGCACAACTTAATTCTTACATCTATAGGATTGTGTGCATTTTTTTTTTTTTTTTTTTTTTTTTTGAGATAGAATTTTGCTCTGTCACCCAGGCTGGAGTACGGTGCTGTGTTCTCAGCTCACTGCAACCTCTTCCTCCCAGGCTTAAGCAATCCACCCACCTCAGCCCCTTGAGTAGCTGGAAGTACAGGCACGTGCCACTATTCCCACCTAACTTTTTTGTATTTTTTGTGGAGATGGGGTTTCACCTTATTGCCCAGACTGGTCTCAGACTCCTGAGCTCAAGTGATCTGCCTGCCTCAGCCTCCCAAAGTGCTGGGATTACAGGCATGAGCAACATGCTCGGCCAGTTCCATGAAATTTAATGATGCTTTGCTTTCTTAATTTTAAATTTGTATTTTTCATACTGAAGCTTTTTATGGGTATGATCAAGTACATTTTTGTAACAGATCTGTGGTATTTCCCCTAGATACTGTTCAATGATGATTCTGTTGACAGTAGGATTGGGTCAGTTACTGAAGAGTTACCTTCAAGACACTAAACTTACATTGACACATCGCTCTTTCATAACTCTTAAAAACCTAGAGGATTTGGTTATTTTTCCTGGTAAGTACTATATTTCACATTTTTTCCTTAATGTAGTTTTGCATAGATATTTGCAAAGTCAGTAAACAGCATTGAGGTGTGTACTCTTGAGGTGGGGTGAAGTAGTTATTCTTCATTGGTCAGGTGGCTTTCAGAGTCTTGAAGAACCTCCTACATTTTGCTACCCAAAGCCGTATCTCCTCCCACCATGCCCCGGGGTTGTTGCAGGGGCCATGGAGTTGGCGGCTGTGTGAGTCCAGCTCTTTCTTCCTCAGATGCGCTATGCACAATAGTGGCCTCAGGCTGTGGTAGGATGTATGTTTTCTCCTCCTTTCACCTCTGGTATCTTTGTATTCATGATTGTTGTGCCAGAAGTACTTGTAGTATCAATCGTCTTTTATACCTTCTGAAAATATATTTTACTTCTCTTGGTCATTGTGCTCAGTGGGTCCACCCTGAGCTGTTGCCTGAATCACTGAAGAGATGTCCATGCCCTCTTTTCCGAGGGTCATCTGCACCTCAGGCTCTTGGTCAGGGCGACCCTACTCTTTGATGAGTCTCCTGCAGCAGTGGCCACCGTTCAACCACCTAAAGTGATTAACTCATTGGCATCACTCCCCCAGTGTGTTCCCATCGTTTTTCATTTGATTAGTATGATTGTGTTTAAAACTGTTTGTTATTTTGCAGATGTTACTTATGAGGTGCTTTCAGTATTAGAAGAAGTGATGACAAAATCTGCTTTTATATTAAAAATCATGTTACCATATTGGGAAGTTGCACTGATCAAGTTCAGGTCACAAAGGTAACTGAAGGGTGGGTGGCACGGTGGTTTTCAGTGGTTGGAGGTCAGTCTTTCTTGATGCCCTTCACTTTCGATGCTTTTTGCTGTTGGAGTAGAAGTGAAGAGAAGCTGGACTGACTTGAGCAGACCTGAAAATAAAACACCTTCATAGAGTCACTTAAAGGACAGCCTGTGATTATATCTTAAACATTGTGTGTCAGCCTTTTGGCAGTTGATACAATTATTTTTTGGGATCCACTTTTTAATATTTTCTGGAATTCTTAGAATGAGTGAAACATGTCCAGAATCATGAAACAAAGACAAGCCAGCTTTTCCTTACGCTCTGTTTCTGTTTCCTCAGAAGCAAATACATGTGTGGTGGCCACCAGAAGGTCTAGTGAGCTGGTCTTCAGTTCTTTAAAGGATATTACCCTAGTCATTCATTTTTATACTTTGAGAATCCACTGAAATCCTGTTATTTGCATTTTTGTTTTTTCTTTTTGAGACTAGGTCTCACTTTGTCCTCCAGGCTGAAGTGCAGCGGAACCATCTTGGCTCACCATAGGCTTGAGCTCCTGGGCTCACGGAGTCTTCCCACCTCAGCCTCCTGAGTACCTAGGACTGTAAGTGTGTACTACCATGCCTGGCTAATTTTGTACTTTTTCTAGAGATGAGGTCTTATTCCATTGCCCAAGCTGATCTTGAACTCCTGGGCTCAAGTGATCCTCCTGACTCAGCCTCCCAAAGTGCTGGGATTACAGGAGAGAGCCACTGCACCCAGCCTCAGTATTTTTAGAAGCAATGAAATGAGTTAGAAAGTTCTTTGATGATGTTTTATTCTGTAGAAGCTACTAAAAATGGTTCATCAAACATGAAAACACTGGAAAATGTTTTTAAAATCACTAGTAGATGAAATTGGTTTTCTGTGTGCGTTTTTGTTTGTTCGTTTGTTTGTTTTTTTTTGGACACAAAGTCTCACTGTGTCACCCAGGCTGGAGTGCAGTGGTGTGATCTCAGTTCATTGCATCCTCCACCTCCTAGGTTCAAGCGATTCTTGTGCCTCAGCTTCCCAAGTAGCTGGAACTACAGGCATGTACCACCACGTCCTGCTGATTTTTGTATTTTTAGTAGAGACGGGGTTTCGTCATATTGGCCAGGCTGGTCTCAAACTTAGCCTTATGTGGTCTACCTGCCTCAGCCTCCCCAAGTGCTAGGACTACAGGCATGAGCCACTGTGCCCAGCTGCTTCTTTTTGTTTCTTGTATTGGCAAGTATTATCACTTCTCTTTGCCTTTGATATCTAGACTGCAGCAGTTACTGTGATGTTGGTGTCAATATTATTTTTGTTTTTTGCTTTTTTACTTAGAGACAGTTTTACTCTGTCACTCAAGCTGGAGTGTAGTAGCACAGTCATAGCTCACTCCAGCCTTTAACTCCTGGGTTTAAGCATTCCTGCTGCCTTGGCCTCCTAAGTAGCTAGGACTATGGGCGTGTGCCACCACACCTTGCTAATTTCTAAATTTTTGTAGAGATGGGGTGTCCCTGGCTGGTCTTGAACTCCTGGCCTCAAGCAATCCTCCTGCCTTGAATTCCCTCAAATGCTGAGATTACAGGCATGAGCCACTGTACCTGGCCTAATATTTATTTTTGAAACATGGAGTTTTACTTATTTTCCCTTCAATTGCATAGATTTGCTGACTGTGCCATATTGTTGCTGGCACAACTAGAGACTGGACTGAGGAACGTTTTTGCCACACTTAACGGATGTCCAGCAAGACTCCTGACCGCTGAGGTGAACTTGTTTTTATTATTGATTGTGATTGTTGTTGCTGTATTCACAGTTTTCTGTGACCAATTAAAAGTTTTTAAAAATTTTATTCTATTTAACATTAAAATGAATTTTTAAGCTAAGAACTGGGGAAGGCTTTACTATCATTTTTGTAGGATTTATATTTATGTTATTTTTTTTTTTATATTTCTGTAATATTTCGAAACAGTCTTTTAAACTTAATGATGTCATGAAAGTAGCTGACTTGCTCTTTGTCCGTGTTGAGGGTGTGTCACTGTGACCGCATGACATGGTTGGGTCCAGCCAGGAGGCCGAGGTCGGCCAGCGATTGATTCTGACCTTGGGAAAGTAATCAAAACGTTTTGGGCATGAGTTTCTCCATCTTACAAATGGGAGGTGTGGGATTTAGAGATGATTTGGTTTAGTGCCAGCCCTCCAGCAGATCATGGAGGCCTTTGTCTACGTTTCTTGAGCCCCTCCATGCGTGCACACATGCATGTGCACACATGCATGTGTGCACACAGTTGTCTCAGAGTTCCCACATCAGCCCTGGTTGCCCTATCTGAGGCAAGCGTCTCTGAGCTTCCAGCCTACCTCCTCTGGTTCCTAGAATCTCTCATTTCTGCTCCTTTTTGGTAGTTATGGTCAGATCTGGCTGCTCGTGACAGAGATCTGGAAATAGTATGGCTGCAGTGACTAAAATAGGATAGAAGTGCATTTCTGCTTCTCCTAAATGTGAGTAGCCCCTGCTGAGATGGCAGCACCCCTGTCATCAGCACTCAGACCCCTCTGTGTCATCTTCCACTGATGAGGGCCAGGCCTTTCTCATGGAGACTTCTTCCTCATGGGTCCAGCTGGCTGTGTCAGCCATCACATCTGCTTTCCAGTTAGCAGGAAAAGCAAAGATTGGAGCATGCGCCCTCTAAGGACACTTCCTAGAGGTAGCACAGGCCATCCTCTTGGCCAGAGCTTAGGCGCACATGCTGCCAGGGAGGCATGGAAGTGTTCCTGGTTGGGTGAGTGCCCAGCTCCCCACCGGACACTCTGTTGTGAAGGGCGGGGAAGTGCAGCCTCTCCACAACTCAGATTCTCATCTCTTTCTCTAGGTTGGCTTTTGCTTTTTGCCCCTCTTTGTAAGCATTCCTCAGTGCTCTGCTCTCAACCCCATCCTCTTGTTTTCTCTCCCTGGGAGATTTCATACAATTCTGTGCCTTATATTTTCATCTCTGGGGGAACAACAATTAGAAAATACTTTGAACCCAATGAAAATGAAACCCAACACATGAGAAGTTTTGGACCCAGTGAAAGCAGTGCTGCGAGGGCAGCTTGTGGCCCAGAAGCCAGGCTCCCCAGTGTTGCTTCTCACTGACCTTCATCTGATCTGTGCAGTTGGGTCTGCTCATTTTCACTGAGCATCTTCATGTGAGTTTCACTCAGCACCTCACGTTTGTGTCATTTCAGAAAGACATTGTTTCCCACACATTTGGCCTCTGACCCTTCCTCTGTCATCTCAGCCTCACCAGCTGCAGACTCCAGCAGCACCTCATGTTTCCCCACGCTTCCCATGTCCACTCAGTGGCCAGCACCGCTGGTGGGTTCCACGCAGCTGACCTCGTCTCTTCCTGTCCAAGCTGAGAAGCGCCCGCCTGGCTCCTCGGCCCACCCGAGCTCATCTCGTGATTCTTCTTCATTCTCAATTTCATTCTTACAGTCCTGCTGGTTCTTTTTTTTTTTCTTAGGTTTCTTTTTGAGACAGGGTCTCGCTCTGTTGCCCAGGCTAGAATGCAGTGGTGCGATCATAACTTAATGCAGTCTGAACCTCTGGGCTCAAGCGATCCTCCCACCTCAGCCCCCCAAGTAGCAGGTATGCACTACTATACCCAGATAATTTTTAAGGTTTTTTTTTTTTTTTTTTTTTAGTTATGGAGTCTTGCCATGTTGACCCGGCTGGTATTGAACTCCTGGGCATAAGCCATCCTCCTGCCTTGGCCTTCCAAAGTTTTGGGATTACAGGTGTGAGCCACCATGTCTGGCTCCACTGATTATTTTCTAAACTGATATTCTTACGTTGTTTATGGTTTTTCCTTTGTCTAACCTCTTTTATGATGTCCTGCTACCTGTCAGATGGAGTTCACACTCTTTCACGTGGCGGCAAGGCCTCGAGTTCTAACCCTGCCCTTGTCTTTGGTTGAGTTCCCTGTTTGTGTTCTACAATGTAATTTAGGCTTCTTGTCCACTCCAGAACTTGCCCGTCTTTCCTCTTACTTTGTCCCTCACCCCCAGACTTACCAGTCCACGTCAGGGGCTGTGGCCATAAGAGTGACCTCCCAGAGGCTTATCTACTCAAAGGTGGAGGCTGCTTTTCTCTGTGTTTTTATTTCATCTTGGAGACCAACCTGCTTTGCCTTACTCACGT
Organism: Cacajao melanocephalus; assembly: GCA_963573385.1. NCBI lineage: Eukaryota > Metazoa > Chordata > Mammalia > Primates > Pitheciidae > Cacajao > Cacajao melanocephalus. The sequence continues at coordinate 29,826 of CAUYLG010029149.1, forward strand.
GCGTTTCTGCAGAGGTCTCTGCAGGTTCTCCAAGGCAAGCCTTCACATTGCTGTCGCCTGGTGTCCATGCCCAGTGCCTTCCGTGTAGGCTGCATAGTGTGTAGAGAAGCTTCAGGAAATGGGTCCTTGCTTCATGAGGCCTGTATGGGGATCGGCTGCCTGGTGGCACACTCCATCACTGTAGGGCCATGTACAAATAAACTTGTGTATTTGGATATTTACTTATCATTTGACTTCATAAATAAATAAAATGACTGTTTCCACAGAGGATATAATCTGTCAAAGAATATGTTCAATTTTAGCCCAGGCTTTTATCCAGAATAAGCAGGATCAGTTTGTAAGGCAGTATGTTGGGGACCAGCCCAAGCCTCAGTGTGGTGCCCCATGTCCTGGCAGCGATGAGGGAGTGAGAAAAGAGATAAAGACAAAGACACAAGAATAGAATTTTACAGCATGGGTCCAGGGGTCCAGCACACTCTCCCGGGGTGATCTGCATTGGCATTGAGCTCTGGGCTCCAAGCGCTTTTATTAGGTGTACTGCAGGCTATGGAGAAAGAGCATGTGTCTGCAGCATTCAGTAGCAAACATGGTTCTCCTAAGAAGTGCTAAGGACACTGAGATTTTCCCACCCATCGTCTATCCAGGTGTTTTGGCAAGAGAGGTGCAGCGCATAAGGTGCCATAAGGTCTGACCACACGCAGTGTATCGAGGGGCTTTTATCTCCTGAGCATTGTGGACACACAGCAATCGGAATTGCTCCGTATTCTGAGAACATAGGCAGAGCCTATGGCATTCCAGTGTCTCTGCCCTGTAAGGCCTTCCAGCCTTAGCAGCTCCCATCTATGAAGACCCTTCTGAGTCTTATGAGCAGAGGTTGCATTTCCTTCCCAGAGTTTTTTGCATAAGCTCCCTTTACGAGATCCTCACATAAACTCTATGTTGGGAAGAGTTGTGGGACCAAAGCAGTTTTTCTTTTCTGCTCTACAACCACACAGCAGTGTTCCGCGGCTGTAGGGCACTCTCAGATGGGCTTCACCATAGGCCTCCTGTTACTGCTTGATCTCTGCTTTTATTCTACTGCACCACAGTTTGGATATGATCCGTGGAACAAATCTAAGTGTTTAAAAAGCAAAGCAAGCTTGTAATCATTTAAGTAACACAGATCTGCCCCTGGCCATCTCTTCCCATAGCAGTACCTATATGAAGATGTTTCATAAAACTTATCAAAGACTTTTATTATTTACTGAATACTTTTGTGGCATGAGGTGTCTTCAGCACCAGTGGCAGATATGAATTTGAGTGAGATTTTCTGACTTCAGAAGCTTATTGATCATGGGAGAGTGAGAAGGCATTAATACTAGTTTTATAAAACAAAGTAGAATCTACTGCATGAGTTGGTGGAGGTAAATGAAAAATTCCGCTTTTTGGAGAAAGTGGGAATATGTGGTAGACAATTGGATGTTTAGAGCAGAACTCAGAGGAATTTTACGGCTAGCAATACAGATTTGAGAGCTAAAGATACAGATTTTAGAGTCATCTGTCTAGTGAAAAATTTTGAAGAATATTGGCAATATAAAATTTAAAGTAGGTTATTAAACATTAATAAATCAAAAAACATTTCTAGAGAGCTGGCTTACACAAAATCCTGATTTCATCATGCTGTCTGTAACATCTTACTGAAGTCCCCCAGAAATCGTTTGAGATGGGCATTATTCACTTCTCGTTTTGCAGAGAAAACTTGAGTCTGCAGAGTCAAATCAGTTGCCAGGGTTTCCTGTCTAGAAAATGTTGAAGTTGGGATCAGAACTCAGGGCAGCCCATGTCTGTAGGCCGTGCTGATGATGCTGAGAAGCAGCATGAATTAGATAAATAAAAACAGACAAGGTTATTCGTTGGCAAAAATAGGAAGCTGTGCTCACTTGTGCACAAATACCAGTCGTCAGGAGAAATGTTGTATGAGCAGCGATTTGTGAGGGTCTGGGATTGAGCATTTTAGAAAGGACTGGGCTAAAGCTCCATTGAGGGCAGTATCCTAATGTGGCTTCATGGCCAGCTGTGCTGTGTTTTTACAGCTTTTGTAATGTGTTTATTTTGTTAGTGATATTCCTCTCATAGTGTTTCTAGATGAATGTTTAACAAGAAACTTTGGGATATGTGGCCATGTACCTGAATTTTTTCTTATTTTGAATAATGTTGCTGTACTTATATTTTGCTTTAATTGTTTATTTTCATTTCTTTCCTTTTCTTAAGTCAACAGCTCTTTATACCACCTTTGATGAAGTAAGTAGTTAAACTTGATGAAGTAAGTAATTAAACTTGTTTCAAGGTACCTTGAAACAAGCAGAACATTGTCTTCTTTTAAAATACAAATTAAAACACAAAATTAAAGATCAGGCATAAATCATGCTTTCAGAAAAATGTCCATAATAATATAAACCAAATAAAAGCTTATAATTGATATTTCAGGTTAATTTTGAAGCCCCATATTACTGATCTAGCTCCTAAACCTATACAAAGTTCAAAGTTGGAAAATACTAAGGAATCTAACATGATTAGCTATAATTATTTAGAGGCTTGCATTTTAGATTTAGGGGTAACATCTTTTTTGTATGAGAAATATTCCCTAACTACTGTTATGAGTGTATAGTATATACTGATTCATTTAATCTGCATATTGGTAGTGTGAACAGTAAAAATCACAGTTGAAAATGCCTTTTATCATAGAGACCTTTGTGTATGTAATCCTGGGTAGCATTCATGTGCACCTAAAGTGTGACAGCCTGTAGGAATCCAAGGGTAGGGCCACCTGTAGAGGTCTGGATATTCAGTTTTGCCTTTAAGACACTATTAGATTCCTAAGTGAGTGTGTGGTGGCTAAGTTAAAAATGTGCCTGCTTACTTGCAGAGCTTCTTCCATTAGATGAATAATCTGCTGGTATTTTAATGTATAAGACCTTTGGTAACATGAGGATTTGACTGGATAGTGCAGTCCAGTCTGTAGAGAGTCAGGTCTGTGGGATTGGTTGGGGTGGTTGGGCAAAGTCCATGGTGAGTTAAGAAGTGACTTAGGCAGTGACTGATGCATATAAAAACAACACACATGTATACACACACATACACACGAACATGTAACTCCATGCCACATATACAAACAGGCATACACACCCCCACACCACATATGCAGACACATATACTACACACACTCACACACACACACACACACACACACACAGGCACAGTTGCATATAAACACACAAATGTACACACCCCCACTCCACCTATGTATGTGCATATATACACATACCATACACATACACAGTCACATACACAAACACGTGTGTATTCAATTAATAATACATTCTTAAAGTCATTCTATTGGTTAAGAAATTATTTCCTGAACACTTGTTTGCTGTATTTTAAAGACTATCCTCATGCCATTTAATTTGCTTGGACCTTAGATTACAGGTTACACTAAAAGTACTATATCCATCAACTCTGAAAGTTCTCTGTGTTTATATATGGGGACCAATTAATCACTGTATTTATTTTTGATGTTTTAGATATTGGCAAAACACTTGAATGATGGTAAAATCAATCAACTTCCTCTTTTCCTTGGAGAGCCTGCTATGGTAAGTATTAGGTATTTTCTAGGCTAATATTCTTTTACTTATGGATGTCATCAGCACTTCTCTAAAATGAAATTAATTTTGGCTTGTGGTTTGCTCAATAAAAATACTTCTGACCCATTCCTGTACTGTCTCAGCTTCAATCACCAATCAGCTCATGTTTCCCAAGCTGTCATTCCAGCTGGGTACTCTGCTTTATGCCATTATTTAAATGTCTTTTATAAAGGCCTGATGATTCAGCTGCCCTCTCCCTAAGCAAAATTTGAATTTGTTTTTTACATGAGTTTGTGCTGTAGAAGGGACATGTATTTGTGCCTTGTTAAATGCAACAGGCTGGGCGCAGTGACTCAGGCCTGTAATCCCAGCAATTTGAGAGGCCAAGGTGGGCAGATCACCTGAGGTCAGGAGTTTGAGACTAGAGCCTGGCCAATACAGTGAAACCACGTCTCTACTAAAAATGCAAAAAAATTAGCTGGGCATGATGGTGTGTGCCTGTAGTACCAGCTACGTAGGAGGCTGAGGCAGGAGAATCGCTTGAACCGGAGTACCAGTGCCTGTAGTACCAGCTACGTAGGAGGCTAAAGCAGGAGAATCGCTTGAAGGCGGAAGTTGCAGTGAGCCCAGATCGCACCACTGCACTCCAGCCTGGGTAATAGAGTGAGACTCCATCTCAAAAAAAAAAAAAACAAAAAAAAAACAACCACTACGGAGTAATAAGATTGAGTATTGGGTGAAAAGAGATCACTAATTGTTTAAAGCCATCTGTCAACTTTTTTATATTTTATGAGGATGTTTCAGTGACTAATTTGAACTAGGTATTTGACATTTATTCCTTCAGATTGAGAGTCAGGTGACCTAGAGCCATGCTCCTGTTCTATGACTTTAGACTCTGTGCTCTGTGAGCATCCATTTTTACTGTCAAAAAATAAGACGATTGAACTAGTTTAATGTTCTTTCCACCTTGAGTCTCTGTGACTCTTCTGACCATTGGCAATTTGCCTAGGGCAGCAGTTTTCTGACCTCTTTTCCCTATAACCTGTGGGAGAGGCCTTGGACTTGTGTCATAAGAAGCAACAGGCTTCGAAGGTGAAAGAGCAGATAAGAAAGTGCAGGGGCTGTGCTCACACAAGCAAGAGCCATGATTTCTTTTATTGCCTTGGAAAAGCTCATCTGCAGATGTTCACACTCAGTTCCCTTCCTTGGAGAAGGGTGAAAACAAGCAAGACTGGAGTTTGATAAGACTCCAGCACCACCCAGGCAGCTCTGCCTTCCCCACAGCCTCTCCGGCTCCCTGGTCTGTGCTGTGGATGCAGAACAGCTCTCCCCAGCAAGGTCCCACCCAGGGCTTCAGAGGGCTTGATGGATGTACTCTTCCCTTCTGTTCAGCAGCACCAAGCACAGCTCTCTGCTGCGGATACTAATAAAACATTTTCTCTGTTTATTTTCTGAAAGGAATTTCTCTGGGATTTCCTGAACCATCAGGAGGGTCCCCGCTTAAGAGATCATTTAAGCCACGGGGAGATCAACTTACACGAATTTTCAAAAGAAACAACTAATCAGTTGCTTGCATTTTCTGTTGTACTGTTACTCAGATTTGTTGATGAAGGTCTGCTATCAGTTTTTAAGGTAATTTATTGGGAAGAAAATCATTAATTAGATTAACTGTCATTCAGCTATGAAAAAATACAGTTTATTTTTGAAATGTAATTAACTATTAATCATCTTTTAATATATCTGAGTTACAGTATCCTCCATCAGAAAAAAAAGTGATTGGATTACATGTATGTTTATATTCTCTACCACATATCAATCTATTAATCTCAGCTAAAATTAAGTCATTTCTTAAAAACACATTTGCTTTTGTATGTAACTAGCTAAGTATTGAAAACAAAAGAACAAATTATAAAACAGGATTAACCAAATATTAGGAAATTTTTACAGATTTTTGCTAAATCGATGGGGTAGGATATTTTTGCATCATCAATAAACTAATTCTTCTATTTCAAAATAAATAGTTTAAGTTAGAACATTTGTTACTGATATTTTAATCTTTTCAGATAATACGTGTGATAGTTATTTTAAAAATTGTTTAAAAGTTCAAATAAAAATTAATAGAAACAGAAAAATTAATGTGAAAAGTAACAGCCCTCAGGAATTCCATCTCCCAGAAATAACTACTGTTAATAATTAGGTGGTGTTGCTACCACATTTTTTCTATGAGTACACCAAAGTGAGTTCATAGGAAGAAACGTTATGTTTTAGAGCCGCCATTGCTCGTTAACAGTGTTTTTGGCATCTTTGTTCTGCCTTATTCTTTTTGTCAGCTGTTTGATATTCCGTTTTATCAGTATGTTGTTATTTACCTATGCAGTCCTTCACTGATGGATGAGTTGTAATTTCCCTGATGTGGAAAATTCCTAATTATGCTGCTGAAATGAACATCTTTGCTCATTTGGGCACTTATGTAAATACTATTAAAAAGTAAAGTTCAAAGACAAAAGATATCAATACTTTTTTTTTTTTTAATGAGACAGGGTCTCACTTTGACGCCTAGGCTTCAGTGCAGTGGTGCAGTCATGGCTCATGACAGCCTCAACCTCCTGGGCTCAAGCCATCCTCTTACCTCTGCCACCTGAGTAGCTGGGACCATAGACGCAAGCCACCATATCCAGCCAACATTTTGTTTTTATTTTCATTTCTGTTTTTTTGTGTTTACTAGATGTTTATAATTCATTCATGAATTGCTATTAATGTGTTTTCTCCATTTTTTTCAGTTTTATTTTTCCCATTGGTTCATTAGCCTTATTTGTCTACATATTGCTTTGTTATTTGTCCAAAGGTTTTGATTTTTTTTTTCTCTCTTTGGCTTCTACATTTGGAGTCATTCTGAAAAGAATCTTCACTTTTCAAAATTAAAAATATATGTATACATTGTCTCTAGTACCTCTGTTGTTTCTTTATTTTCCTTTTACATCTTCTGATCCAACTGGAATTTATTTCATCTTGAGAGTAAGGTACAGAATTTAGCTTTACTTTAAAAAAAATTAATTGCCAGCAAGTTGTCTCAACACCATTTAGGGAATCAGCATCTTTCTGCTGTGTGCTCTAGGCTCTGGTCCTGGACTCTACTAAAAGCTTCATGATCCAGTTTAATGTCTGTAGGATTAGCTTCTCATTTCTCCTCTTTTCTCAGAAATTTCCTGCCTTTCTTTAGTTATCATTATTCTGTGTAAACCTGTACAAACACAAACAAGAATAAGCACCTCATGGATTGAGTTAGGGATAAGTTTCATTTTTCACAACGTTGAAGCTTATTCAGGGACACAGTGTCTCCCCATCTTCATTCCTCAAGTCCTGAGCCTCCTGTCTACGTGGCATCTCCTGCCTCCCAGGTGGCTGCTCAGGCTGGAAGCCTCAGAGTCCTCTTCTCTCCTCATACTTGGACCTTGGAACAAGTCTTAGAAGTATATTCCACAGTCCAGGGGCGGTGACTCACACCTGTAGTCCCAGCACTTTGGGAGGCCGAGGCAGGTGGAGTTCAAGACCAGCCTGGCCAACATGGTGAAGCCCTGTCTCTAATAAAAATACAAAAATTAGCCAGGCGTGGTGGCGGGTGCCTATAGTCCCAGCTACTCGGGAGGCTGAAGCAGGAGAATCGCTTGAACCCAGGGGGTAGGTGTTGCGGTGAGCCGAGATTGTGCCACTGCACTGCAGCCTGAATGACGGAGCAAGACTCAGTCTCAAAAAAAAAAAAAAGAAAAAAAAGAATATGACCCACATCTGCTACTCCCTGTCCCTCCTGTGCCACCACCTGGCCACGCCGTCCTGGCCCCTCCCTGGAATGTCATTGGCACTGACTGGTCTGCCCTCCAACTTCTGCAAACCCTTCACCCTGTCAACACAGCAGCCAGCATGATCCTTTTACAAATGTCATCCCTCTCCTCGGAAGCCCTCGGGTGGGTTCACATCTTGGAATAGAAGCCAGGTGCTCTTCAGTGGCATATGTACACTGCATGTGTGTCTGCCCTGTGGGGACGTCACTCATGCAGAGGGCCTCCCGCATACCGCCCAGCACTCTGCCTGGTGCACTCCAGGTTCTCAGACATCCGAGTGAATGGAAGGCCAGCACATTTCTTCTGTAGTTAACGTCTAGCTACTTTAGCTGTTTGTTTTGTGCTATTAAGAATTGTAGGTGGTTAGAGATTTTTTACTTGGTCAACTATCAATTCACTGATTTTGTTTCTCATAGGTTTTAGTTGGCTGACTTGGATTTTTAAGTTATGTGGTTATATCAGCTGCAAATGTAATTTTTATGCTTTCAAAAATATGTATATGCTTAGCAATTAAATGTTTATGTGATCTTTTTTAGTTGTATAGATTTTTAGTGTTCAAATGACTATTTCCTAGTTAAATTTCCAATTCTTTGAGGTCTTTTTTTTTCTTATTCATTTCCAGTTTTGTGCACAGAGGGTGGGTGTGGCATTTGTGATCTACTATTGTTAATGGCCATCATTTAAAATCATTTTGTTGACTGATTTTTCTGCCATGTCAAGCCTATTTTAATGAAGCGTTTGCTTTTCTACCTGCATAGAATCATTTGAAGAAAGATAATGAGAAATTGGGAGTCTAAGTGGCCTGCAGTTCAATAGAAGAAAGCTAAAAACCTAACCAAATATTATAGTAACCACCATTTTCTCTAAACTAGGAAAAAGCAGCAGTAGAATTGTTGATTAAGCTTGCAGAAGGCTATAGTTCTCGTTGCCATCCGGTTTCTCAGCTTAAAAAACAGGTATGCCGAATGCAGGGTGCTGGGAGGGGTGTGCATGTTTCTGAAACCACCTGTCTTTTTCAGAGATGCCTGAAGGGTGCAGTTTGCCTGCTGAGTCAGACTTTGAGTTGGGCAGATCCAGCTTTCTAACCAGCGTGGTGCCTGCTGTGGCCTGGCCTGGTTGCTTAGTCCTCAGAGGCTCAAGTTCCGTGTCTAGAAGTTGCAAGTAATGCAGTGCTGGCTGCACTGAGTGTTTTTAGTGTTACACGGATGAGCGCTGGGAAGTATTTTTGCTGAGTCTCGTGGCTCCTGTTAACTGCTGTCACCAGTAACGCAGAGCTAGGAGCAGTTTTTATTTGTCAGTGTTGTGTAATGTCAGTTTTTCTGCTACACAAGACTAGCTTTTGTTAACTTACTGAAACAACAGTTTTTTAAGCATTTCTGCCAGGAGGTTCCAATTTGGAAGTCAACTGAGGTGCTTTATTCTATATATGGGAGGACATGAGGACAGTGCAAGGGAATGAAACATAGGTAGTCCCCAGAATATATGCATCATGACAGTTGTGCAGGTGAACATTCATAAATGAGATTATTTCTGAAAGGAAGCTATAAAATTAACACACAGGGGTCCAGGAGAGATTTGCAAAGGCACTTTAAAGAAATGGTGCCTTGAGACGTCTGAGGCCTCCTTAAGAATGCCTTAAGGAAAGTACTGTCAGAAGTGAGTTGTCAGCAGTGAAGTCGGGAAAGCAGCCTCCTGGAGGTATGGGCCTGGAGGCAGAGCATGGGGCTGTGCTGGTCCTATACCATTCCCCGTTCGCGCTGCAGACCACCTTTACCAGGGGGACATCATGCTTTCCAAGAACAAGCCCTTACGAAGGTAGAGGTAGACAGGTGGGGAGGAGGGAAGACGTAGGAAGGAAGAGGAGCTTCAGGAAGGCAGGCTTTGTCTTCCAACCAGAGCTGCCGAGGTGCCAGGCCATCCTCCCCCGTGACCTATGGTGGCTGTTTTGGGTCCTTACCATTCCCTGTCCCCCTCCTGGCATCTCACTGGTATTCAGGCAGCTTTACATCCTGGGCTTTGGTTATTCCTGCTGTTGAGACCGCCCATGCTCAATGGTGTCAGCAGCCACCATTTGACTTGCTCATGCTCTAGTGGGTTAGAAATGGGGGAGCATCTGCCGAGGGATCTGTATTGTGGCCTCGCCTGGGTGTTGACGGCTGTGGTCCCTGCAGGGCTTTGTGGGGGTCCCATCTGAGAAGGCTGGAAGTTGGCCAGAGGCCTCACGGGGGACCTGCAGGGACATTCCCAAGGTGACAGCTGCTGCACCCTGAGCGTGGCCTGAACTGGAGAGGCATCTGCACCTCTGACATGGCTTTGGATGCCATGTAGCACCTTCACATCTGCTCTGTTCTGTTGGTTACAGGCCAGTTGCTGGAGCTGGTGCAGATTTGGTGGGGACCTCCCTCTCAATGTGAAGTGTCAAAAGAACCTGTGGACATGGTCGCAGCCACCCCAGACGTTTACTCCCTGCCACTCCCCTGGTAGTCTCCCGAGCCTCCCCCATCTGAATGTATTGAAGAACTGACACTCACCATCTAGTTTTTACAGTGTTTAGAATTTGTCACAATGTTATAGATAGGTATTTTCTAGAGAGGGATGTAACATCCCTAACAATCTAAAAACATAGATTTTCTAGGAAGTTATTGTGAAATCTACAAAAGCAATATGACGTTTCCTCCCAGGTGCTGAGCTGTGAGGAAAGCATCAGGGTTTGGGCTCTGCTGCCTTTCCCCGAAGAACTCACTCAGGAAGCTGTCAGGTGTGTGTTGTCCTCGGGCCTGGCTGACTTCGAGCTTGTCTGGTACTGATAGTTTCAGCAGCATTTCTCCTTTAATGAGGCTGTTGGAAGGTAAAAGGGGAAGGAGGAATTTCTGGGCCTTGGTGGCTGGTGCAGCCTGTGAGGAGCTGGAAGTGATGCTGAATGTGATTTCCCAGCTGGCATGGGGCCCGGGTGGAGACTGAACACGGAATGAGAGGCTGGTTCTGTGGGTGGACAGTGGTGCCCAAGAGAAATATTGAGTAGATAGTAAAAAAGATGGGTCTGAAGCTCAGGAGAGAAGTGGGGATGGAGACATAAATTTTGGAGTCGTACACTACAGTGGACATCTTGCTCAGCAGGAGTAATACTCCGCTGATTCGTCGTCTTTCGTCATCAGCGTATTTTGCTTTTGGCATTGGCGTAGTTTGTTTCTCCACTCTCTTGTCATGGTGGCTTTTTCCATTTTATATTTGGGGAAACTAAGATTCACATTAAGGTTGCTGCTCAGTGAACCATTAAACATTATTATGCGTAGGCACTAATATGGGCATTTTAATTATTGTCACATATCTTTAAATATTTTCTTTTTCAGATTAGAAGATAATTCTGAAACAAATGCCTGCCACTCTTTAATTACAAAAATTATGGATGAACTGTATCACCATATGCCTGAGAACCATTGTGTTTTAAAGGACTTGGATAGTCTTCCTACTGAGACGTGAGTTCCAGGACATCCTGACAACTGTCGAAACATTGATTCGGCCGATTAGCATAGCAAACTTAGCCATTATCGATGTGTTAGATTTTATAAACTTGGTAGTCTTAGAATCCCACTATTACTGCTCCAAGAGGAATGATGAGATAAGCTTTGACAGTCTCAGTGCAAGCTTGGCACATCTGGTGATGCTGTGAATGCCACATTCTGTTCACCACAATTCAGTGTATTTAGTTAACACTTGCCACGTGTCACAGTTGCCCCTGCAGACCAATCAGCAATACACGGCCAGCCCTGGCTCCCAGAAGGCCGCAGCCTTGCAAGTGCAGGTACAGAAGGAGAGTGAGGCGCAGCTGAGGATTACCATGCCTGCTGCAAGTCTCGCTCTGTTTGCAGGTGGCCCCAGCTGCTCTGTGAGCTCTGCAGCACACCCATCCCCACCCTGTTCTGCCCCAGGATTGTGCTGGAAGTGCTGGTTGTGCTCCGAAGCATCAGCAAACAGTGCCACCACGTGTCCAGCCAGGTCACTGCCGCCTCAGAGCTGAGACACAGGCAGTGGGTGGAAAGGACTCTGCGGTCTCGCCAGCGGCTGAACTACCTGCGCATGCGGAGTAGGTGCGCGCTCACATTCCTGTTTGGGAGGGGCACTGTGGGGCAGGAAGTTGTCACAGATGCAGTTGAGTCCCCACTTTCAGACACATACAGCAGGCCCTCACTGAACCCCATCAACAGATGTTGATATACTTGGAGTTCACAGCTGATAGTGTGAACCCAAAGTATCTGAGACAGGTCTCAATCCATTTACAAAGTTGACTTTCCCAAGGTTAAGGATGGGCTGTGACATCCTCAGGAGGTGCTGACGGCATGTGCTTCAGGGAATTTGGGACACAGCTTCTTTTACACATTTTAGGGAGACATAAGATATCAGTCAGTAGGTGTAAAGTGTATCAGTTTCATCTGGAAAGACGGGGAAAACTCAGAGCTGGGTAGACAAGAGACAAAGGATTATATTATTTTGAGTCTAAGAGACAAAGAATTGCATTATTTTGAGTCTTTGATTGCCTTTCAGTGAATACAGTTTACTGGTGAGGTGGGTAGAGGAATAGTCACTTACATCATAGTGTGGCTTAGTGAAGCTGCATTTTACATAAACATAGGGCAGAAGAAGCAATCATATGCATTTGTCTCAGGTGAGCAGAGGGATGACTTTCTGTCCCACACCTGTGAAGATAACCTAGCAATTATATTACTGGAGTGAAATTCAGCAGAACTCTTTTAAAAGAGTAAAGATCTTGAGGCCCAGGAGGAATTTCCTTGTGGACAAAATGTGAGGGAGGTCTGTAGCTCTTTTATCTTTGTAGCCATCTTATTTAGGAATAAAGCGAGAGGCAGGTTTCCTGAGGCAGTTTCCAGCTTAACTTTTCTTTAGTTAAGCTTTTCCTTAGCTTGACTTGGCTTAGTGAGTTTGGAGTCCTGAAATTTATTTTCCTTTCACAATAGAAACAAAAGTTCCCACAGCCTGTTTCTGGTCACAAAAATATTACCAGCTTCTAAATAAGGACCGAAGACACTTATAATATTAAACACTGAGATACATATGAGCTCTTTGGACATTTAAGAAAGATGAATAAAAACAAGTGAAATAACTGCTCAGTTTTTGGTGAGGCAGTGAGTGACGGCAGTCCAGGTGGTAGTTGAATCGAATGTTTGCAGAGTGAGACCTCCCCAGGCCTGCTGTCTTTCCTTTTGACAGCTCCAGCACCGATAAGAGCAAATGTGTGGGTCACTAAGCACTTTTGTCCCCTATCACTGACTGGCAAGCACTTATTGTAGACTTTACAAGTTCTTATAATTTGTGTCCATTCATTCATCCATCTTCCCACCTGCTTATTCCAGTTCAGGGTCAGGGTTGCAGGTGGCTGGAGCCTATCCCGGCAGCTCAGGGTGCAAGGCAGGGCCCACCCTGGGCAGGATGCGGTTCCATTGCAGGGCAACTCACACACCCACACTCACTCTGGGACCACATAGGCACGCCAGTTCACCTCATGTGCACAGCTCTGGGACGTGGGAGGAAACAGGGGCGGGAGAAAACCCACCCATACAGAATGTGCTTCTCCACACAGACAGCGGCCTTTGCCAGATAACAGTTTCTTTTCTCACTGATGTGACAAAATAAAGTTGAATGAAATGTTATTTGAGGATTTGCTGTGCTGATTTTCATAGAAAGTGATAGTACATACTATTTTAAGTATTGTTTGTAATTTGGGCATGTGGACATGTGGGTTCTATCTACCCAAATGAATATTTGGGTTTAAAATATAACAGCAGATTATCTTCAGTATAACCAGCATTATGGTTTTTTCACTTATAGTGTATATTTTAGAATGTGCCACATCTTTAAGAAATGACCATTTTGGACACATTTCTAGAATTTTTGGGTTGAGTGTATTTGTGGTTTTTAAAGCTTTAAATAGGTATTGCTGGATCCCCCTCCAGAGAAGTGCTGCTCAGTTTACACTCTTACTAGCAGTTTATAAGACAAGGTCATTCTCTTGTTACCACTCTCCAAAACCAGAATATTTTTAAATGTATCAGCTAGTTTCATGGGAAAAATAAGATCTTACTTTAATTGGAGTTTCTTTAATCTGGTGGCATTCAGCCAGCTTTCATATTGAGGCCATTTGTTTTTCTCTGTTGAGAGTTCCTCTCTGGATGTCAGAAGGCAGGGAGCATGGGGGCAGCTGAGCACAGACTGGGCCTGCCTGGTGCCCGGTGAACGTGCAGAGCCCCCAGCAGCCCTTCAGATGATGACTGATAGCAAGGAATGTGGACGTGCAGGGCGGCCGGGGGGAAGGGCTGCACTGGGCACTCCCTCCGTCCACGAACCTGGGGGCTGGAAGCAGGCATTGGTCTCTAAGGATTAGGAAAATTACTTTTTGAGAAGTTGAAGAGGTGTTGATTAGGTGAAACATCCTTTTCCTGACGAAGGTGGAGAACACCAGTGTTCCTCAAATTTTAATTTACTTTTATCTGTTTTTAGTATCAGACTTCTGTCCCCCGTGCTCAGCCTGGTTCTGTTACTCATTGCACTGGAATTGGTCAACATTCATGCTGTTTGTGGGAAGAATACGCGTGAGTATCAGCAGTACCTAAAGTAAGTATGCCACACTTCTCTGCAGTAACAGTGTGTCGTGGGGCAGATTGGGGGTGAGCCTGTAGGAGTGAGATTGGGGCAGCATGAGAGCCCCCATCTCCTTGGTGGCACCACCGCCGTCTCAGGCAAGGGTCTGACATCTGCCCTGCAAGGACATTTCTGCCTCCAAATGGCTCAAAACCAATTTTTTTTTTTTCAGCGACAGGGTCTTGTTCTGTTGCCCAGGCTGGAGTGCAGTGGCATAATCATGGCTCACTGCAGCCTCAACCTCCCAGGCTCAAGTGATCCTCCCACCTCAGCCTCCTGAGTAGCTGGCACCACAGCTGTGCCACCACACCTGGCTAATTTTTCAATTTTTTTGTAGAGGTGAGGTCTCACTATGCCGCCTTCCAGTGACCCTCCCACCTTCACCTCCCGGAGTGCTGGGGTCACAGGTGTAAAAGCCACTGCACCAGACCAAAAACCAAATTTGTGTGTGTGACTAAGTTTCAAATTTGGCAAGTTCACTTTTTAGGACCATCCCAATCTCGGAGTCGAAGTGGTGTGACACTTGTGTGACCCACTTGATATCCAGAGATTCCAAACTGAGGAGGCTTCTGGGTAGAGGTCCCAAAAGTGGTCATCTGGACTTGGGTACAGCTGGAGCTCCAGCCTCCCTCAGCTGCCACGGAGTTCTGGGTATCTTGGTTTTAAGCCAGTGCTTTGCAGGTGCCAGGCAGCTCAATACATGTTTAAATGAGTGTGAAAATACAACTGGGGTGTCTTATGGAAAGAAGCATAGACTCCTGCTGAGAGTGGGGGTAGCAGACGTGCAGCCTGTTACGGCACGGCTCAGTGTTAGGGGACTCCAGCTCAGTGTGCCCCGTGCTGGGCACTGCTGGCATTGTGGACTGGCGCAGGGACTGCCCTGCTCATGGTAGGACGCGCAGCAGCAGGCCTACCTCTACCTACGAAGTACCAGTCATGTAGAGTCGTGTCCCACCCTCCATGTGACAGTCAAAAGTGGCCTAGACATTGCCAGACATCCCCTGCGGGTCAAAATCACCCCAGGAGCGAACCCTCCTCTAGACAAAGTATCTGTGGCTTTTCATTATATTATTCTTTTAGCTTCTCTTTAAGTTTGAATATTTTCAAGATAAAATGTTAGTGAAAACGACCTGGCAAATGTGGAAAAAGTAAAGATGACATTTATCAGTCAGAGCCACTCTGCTGTTAACATTCTGACAAATAATCTTAAAGAAAATCTCTTTAACAGCAACACCTGTCTCAGTGGCATGTGTCTCCTCTGAGCCAGCCCCTCCATCATGAAGGACGGAAGCTGGACGTGTGAGGAGGGAGAGGGTACCCTGCCCACTAGGCTCCTGATGGGGCTAAACAGCTTGCTTGTCATTGCAGCTGACCCCTGAACAACGCAGGTTTGGACTGCACAGGTCCACTTGTACAGGGAGCTTTCTTAGTAAATACGGTTGGTCCTCTGTATCAGCAGGCGCTGCGTCCCATGCAAACACAGATTTAAATTACAGTGTTCTTGGTTGCAGACATCAGTGTGGGAAAAACCACGAAAATCTCATTGCAAAAACTGCATGTACAGGGGGCCAGTTTTTCACGCTGGACTTGAGTATGCTTGGATTTTGGTATCCACTGGATGACTGTGTATTGTGTGCTTATTCTGTGTTGGGTGTTTATTCTGTGTTGTGTGCTTATTCTGTGTTGGGTGTTTATTCTGTGTTGTGTGCTTATTCTGTGTTGTGTGCTTATTCTGTGTTGTGTGTTTAGGATGTGTTGTGCATTTATTCTGTGTTGTGCGTTTAGTCTGTGTCGTGTGTCAGTTTGGTGCAGATGACCCCTAAGTTCCTTCCTGGAATTACAGCCATCATGTCCAAGCTGGAGAAAGAATGATTGAAAAGGTGCTTGCGTTGCAGCCTGTGCAGGTGTCCAGCAGCGTTTACATTTCAGCATTTTTCTCTTTCCTCTAATTTGTATTCTCTTATTTTTGTTTTATATGGATTTATTTTTCTTGAATCCTCAGACATAAATTAAGTGCAGTTTACTTTAGGAATAATTCCAAGAATGAAGAGAAAATATTTAATTCATTGTTTCATTTTATAATGGAGTAGATAAAACAATTAATTTTTTCTTACAGGTTTGTAAAGTCGATCTTGCAATACACAGAGAACCTGGTGGCTTACACCAGCTACGAAAAGAACAAGTGGAATGAAACTATCCGTCTTACACATACAGCTTTGTTGAAGATTTTGACTTTTAGTGAGAAGAAACAAATGTTGATACATTTAGCTAAGAAATCCACAAGTAAAGTACTCTTATGAAAACACTTAAAAGTCGGGATGTGTTTAATTATAACAGATTTTAATAGTGTTTAAACTGAAAACCCAGAGGTAGGGTGGAGTTCAGAGTCTGCTTGACCAGGCTTCAGGTTCTGTTTCTCTGCAGCAGCCTGATTTGCCCTTTCCGAGTGATGGGTGTGAGTCTCAGTCTGGCTTCTTTTGTGGTAACCAAATGGCTACTGTAGTTTTTGGTTCCATCTCTGCATAATACCCGTCCAGAGGAAGAAGGAAGAGCTGCTTTCACCCAATTATTACTCAGAAATGCACGGCTCCCCTGTTACTGGCCATGTGCCTACTCTTGAGAATTATTACTGTGGCTGGGACCCTCCCCTGCATTCACTGGCCAGGCCTCAGGAGACATAGACTCCTGGACCAGCC
Organism: Cacajao melanocephalus; assembly: GCA_963573385.1. Lineage (NCBI taxonomy): Eukaryota > Metazoa > Chordata > Mammalia > Primates > Pitheciidae > Cacajao > Cacajao melanocephalus. Next base: position 46,635 of record CAUYLG010029149.1, read on the forward strand.
ATCAGGGCAGGGAGGGTGAGGCCCTGGGGCTGAGGAGAGGACTGATACAATTTAAAAGTTCCCAGGTCAGTGCTGGAGACCAACTCCTGAAAGGGGAGGTAGGCAGGCAGGGGTGTTGGCCAGTATTTGGCAAAAAAAGCAGAAGCCCTTCCCTGTTTTTAGATGTGGGGGTTTCAGTGCAGGGTCTGGGAGAGCTGGGGGAAAGGAGATCAGGGAAGCTGCCATTCACAGGCCCTGCTTGAAGAACTCAAATGTCTGACTCGAGGGTTCCTGCAGCCACTGCAACTCTTGAGAGTGCCTGAGAGTTCCTGCTGTCTGAGTTGGCAGCTGCAGAGCTGGGGCTCTCAAGAAGCCCCTGGATGGTGGCCCTGACCTCATGTCTGCTTGGGCATGGGCCACCCCATCCTCCATGAGTCACTGCTTCTCTTTTTCCACCTTCCAAACCTTGACAGTGTGCAGCTGGCAGCCATCTAAGGACATACGTTCTGTGGCTACTTCAGCTGAGGAGACCTGGGGGCCGCATGGGGCAGCAGAGCTGAGCACGTGCTGTCTGTCCCTCTGCCAGCTCAGCTCTGGCCCCTTTTAAACAACACCTCTGCATAAGTGTAATGTTTCTGACTCATGTGATACAACTTTCTCTTGTACAACTGAAGATGGTTCATCCCCATATGTCAGCATTCCCACTCGGGATGTTTTTTGATGGCGCCATCACACCTCTCTCTGATGCACTTGCGTTTAAGTGGTGACCGTAGGGTTGACCGTCCTGCTAATAGTGGTGCTGGGATGGGAAGAGGGAAATAATTGACTAGCAGAGTTGGCTCGTGGATACAGGTGTATCTCACCAAAGCAGTGAGGAGAGCACAGAGCTACTGCGTGCCCTGTTTTTGCAACCTGGTGACCTGGCAGAAGTTTGTGTTTGAAAATGCCCCTTCTGCCACTGTTCCATGCTCCTTTCCTTTGCCTCTCTGGGTTGTGGTTCTTCACCGGATGTGTTGACCCAGACCTCATACCCGAAAGGTCTTTCCCATTAGAAATCTTTCTCCTTTGGGGTAACTGTAGGTTTCCATTGCCTTATCACTGGACTGGGGAATACCAAGAGTTCCCTAGAGAATCCGCTCAACTGCAGACGCTTCTCCCAGGCCCCTATTCTGTGGTGGGAGCTGTATTTCTCCAAGACAGTTGAGAGCAGTCAGCTGGCCATAGCAGTAAACCTTCTGGCGCGTTGGCACGAGGCATCAGTGCTGCTGGGTGGCAGCCTCCGCCTGCAGGTGGTGTGCACCCGTGTCTGTCTGTGGAAGCATCCAAGGAATGAAGACACCCAAACTAGCAGAGTCCAGAATTGTGAGCAGAGAATCCAAAACCTTCCTAGTGGTGCAGGGACGTAATGAGAGGAGCCATTCCTGCTTCACATGCGCCTGCACTTGTGTTTTCTGGCCATGGGAGAACCCACACCACGTGCTGCATGATGGAGTGCAGGGTACTTCTTGGGTGACCCAGCAGCCCCCAAGGGGGCCTCATCACAGCCAGCACTGCCCAGTGCTTGGGAGGCTCCCCGAGTGATGAGGGGTGTGCCGGGATCACGATTGCTACGGGCCTCACTGCTGAGCTCTGCTGTGACATGGGTCTCCTGGAAGCAGGACTGTACACTGCCCATGCAGCAGATGAGCCTTCTGTGAGCCTGCTGCAGTGACCAGGAGGTGACTCTGTCCCTCCGGGAACACACGGCCCGATGTGCTTGGGGGCTGGCTATTCATACTAGGAATTGTGCCGCTCTTTCCTGTTAGCAGAGTCATACATTTGGCAGTGGACCTTAGCCAGGCTAGCCTTGGAGTGAGGACACCCATGTGGTTGAAGCCATTTGCCATGTCCTTCAGTATCTCCACAGCCCCTTTGTTGATGAGAACGCTGAGCCAGGCTGGGTGACTGGAGAGAAAGGCCGACGTGCATGAGCGGTTGTCGTGCCGCCTGCTTACTGGGAGCATTCACGGAACACGCGTTCCTCACACTGCTCATTGTAGGTGCCCTTGTCCATAGTTTAGAGAGCACTGGCCACTGGTTTCTAGTCCTGTTCCTCCAAGATGCAGATCCACCAGCCAGACTTGCTGACTGAGCCGTCGTGAGCATCCATGCTGGTGGCCAACACTCCTTCCAGAAAAACTGAGCGCCTGGATGTATAAACTGGCATGGGCCCCTCCCGTCGTGTTCTCTAGGGCCACTCGAATGGGCTAGAATGTGGCCAACTTTCACCTTCAGGTGGTGTCAGCATCTTTTGCAGAAATCAAATCTAACTTTTAATTTAGGTGAGTGATCCTAGGGAACTCCCCATGAGGCCAGTAGGTGCGGGGCCAGGGGTGCTGTCCATGCAGCAGCATAGGGCGTGGTGAGGGTGCCGCCCATGCAGCAGCGTGGGGCGTGGTGAGAGGGTGCCGCCCATGCAGCAGCGTGGGGCGTGGGGTGAGGGTGCCGCCCGTGCAGCAGCGTGGGGCGTGGGGTGAGGGTGCCGCCCGTGCAGCAGGGTGGGGCGTGGGGTGAGGGTGCCGCCCATGCAGCAGCGTGGGGCGTGGTGAGAGGGTGCCGCCCGTGCAGCAGCGTGGGGCATGGGGTGCAGGTGCCGCCCGTGCAGCAGCGTGGGACATGGGGTGAGGGTGCTGCCCGTGCAGCAGTGTGGGGCGTGGTGAGAGGGTGCTGCCATTTACTTGTGTATCTTGTGCTTCAGAACATGCGAAAGCCTAGTCAGTGTGTGCGTGCCTGTGTCTGTGTGCTCGTGTGTGTGTGTGTGTTCACCTGTATATCTATTAAATATATCCATCTCGTCTGAATGTAATGATGACATGCTCCCACAGTTGCCTCACCTGGTGACATGACGGGTCAGATAACAGTCTTTGGTGGTTCGCTCAAGTTCCAGCTAACTGTCACTAGCTGTGCTGTGGTGAAGTGTAGATTTTCAATATCCAGAAAGCAAGCTGAGAGCTGGTTCTCAGAAGAGTAATTATCTGCAGAAGAGGGTGTGGTTTTGTCCCAGAACCCTAGGGGTCTGTGCTCTGGGCCTGTCTGTGTCTGTCACAGACACCATGCATCATCTGATCTAATTGCCACCGTGGCCTGAGGGGAGACCAGCTGCTCTGGAGGCTTTGCTCTTTCTAGGCCTCGTGCAGAACTGGCAGTTTTGTAGGTTAATTGGGAAGTGGGCAGAGTAGCACCTGTGAGTCTGGTGGATGTTGCTTGCAGAGCTCCAGAGAGGCAGCAGCCTGTGCCCCTCACACAGTGCATCCACACCTTCCCAGATCATGGGCCCCAGAAACTTCAAAGCAGCAGCCCTGTGCATTCTTACAAGAGTTATATCCCACCCCTGGTGGCCATAATTTCACCTAAACAGTAGGGTGTCTTGTTTCCTGTGCATGTCATTAATGTGATGGGCCATGGCGGCATTCTGTGGAATGGCAAGACAGCCGGCAGCCCCGAGCTCTGGGTTTTGTGGAGGAACTGGACAGGTAGCAGAGCCCTGATGCACACCCACCAAGGCTGCTGCCGCCCCGCCAGGTGAGAACAGACAGCTTCCGGACATGAGACTGGAGGGGACAAAACCCCAACCCATATCAGCAGGTACAGAGAAAAATCATCTGCCAGCTCAGTGGTTGCATACCAAAGATCAGGGGCTATATTGGTTTGTTCCATCTGAAGTAGCAGATGCTCAGGCTCCTGGGCCCGACCTGTGTCTCTGGGAGGCTCGGCCATCTTGAGCCGTGACTGTTCCCTGCGGATGCCGGGGCAGGCCTGCTGCTAGGCAGTCCACCTTCCCTTGCTGTCCTTCCTCTGCTGCCCACCCTGCTTCGGATGGACACTTCCCTTGGTCAGCTGCAGTGTTTGTCCATTCAGGTTACAGTCACGTCGTATATGGCTACAATTTGTTGTCTCGCCTTAAACAATGTTACATGTCTCTGCTCACAATTGAATTAACTTAGAATTTAACACTTTAGAGGCAAACGTCCTCTGTTCTCGCCTTCCCAAGGGATTCTGCCACATTTACCATCTTGCTAGCAGGGGTCACAGGTGTAGCAAGAACGAATTTCTGCTGCTGGCTGATGGTCCACAGTGTAGTGTGGCTTGGGGGACCCAGGGACGCAGTGGCAAAGTTGCTTCAAATTCTCCTGTGTGCGTGTTCTTTTCTTTTTGCCCTTTTTTCTCCCCTCCCCTCCCTTCCCCTCTCCTTCTTCCTTCCTCTTTTTTTCTCTCTCTCTCTTTTCCTTTCTTCCCCGCTCCCCTCCACTGCCTTCCCCCACGACTCCCCTTCATCACCCAGGCTGGGGTACAGTGGCACAATCACATCTCACTCCAGTCTCCAATTCCTGGGCTCCCCTGCTTTTTCTTTTCTTTTCACTTATTTATTTATTTATTTATTTGAGATAGAGTTTTACTCGTTTTGCCCAGGCTGGAGTGCAAGGCATGATCTCAGCTTATTGCAACCTCTGCCTCCCAGATTCAAGCAATTCTCCTGTCTCAGCCTCCCAAGAAGCTGGGATTACAGGTGTGTGCTACCATGCCCAGCTAATTTTGTATATTTGGTAGAGATGGGGTTTCACCATGTTGGTCAGGCTGGTCTTGAACTTCTGACCTCAAATGATCCACCCACCTTGGCCTCCCAAAGTGTTAGGATTGCAGGCATGAGCCACCGTGCCTGGCCTTTATTTTCTTTCTCTGTTGGCTGTCTGAATACCTTGAGCAGACCAGAATTACTGGAGGCAAGGAAAAGTGGAAGATTAGCTAAATTTGTTTTCCATCAAAAACAATGATGAAAATGATTCTTTTGAAAGAAACAGCAAACATTGCCACAAATTCACAAGTGTTCATCTGACAGGCCATATTGGAGAGTGAATGAAGTTGTACTTGGTCCTTTTGAGTGTACGGACATGGACTTTAGGTATAGGATGATGTTTTCTTGCTTTTGCAAGTTGTTTTGATGAGCTGTGAAGGCATGTTCTGAGCAATATTTGAAGAATGCATCACCTTAGTACATCTGGCACCTGCACCTGCCCTGCCATTGACTTTTTCCTGAGTGAACAGAGCCACCTCCCTTCTTAAATTAAATGATGGAACAGCCTGGCCTGCTCTGTGTCCTTGCCACCGTCTCCTGTGCCTGCTCCTCTGGGGCTCCAAGCGTGTGGCTGAGAATCCACCTGGGACATCGGTTCCCTGTCCCCCGCCTATCTCTGTCATTCGACAAAGCGAAGATAGCTTGGTGCGACTGGCTTTCCCAACTCTTCTTTGGATTCACTGTAATGTGGACTAAAGAAATGGCTTAAAATTCACTGTTTGCAGACACCCTATCCTCTGCTCCACTCAGTAGAGATGTGACCTGCCCCTCAAAGTTCTGCCCGTGCCACTGCCTTACTGGCAGGCATGTGCACAGCTTTGGGAAGCTTTCTGACGTCAGATGCCCTGTTGTTTTACCTGCTTGCTCCCCCTCTTTGTGTGTCCTGAATATTTCTGCTACCTGAAATGTGTGCTCTTCCCTGACATTTGTTTTAAATAATTTTAAAGCTACAGAAATGTTTCTAGAATATTCCAATGGATTCCCACGTGACTGTTCAACGGTCGTTGGCATTTTACCATACTTATTTCCCCCTTTTAAGTATACATATATCATTCTTTTGACTGAACCATTCTGAAAGTTAGTCATTGTGATGTTTTGCTCCCAAATACTTGAGCATTCATCTATTGAGAACAAAAACATTCCCCTTCAGGAGGAGGAAATTTAACAAGAACACAGCACCATTATCTAATACAAGGTCCATATACAATTTTTCCTAGTGTGAATAATAATGTCACTTATAACTTCTTTTGTTTATTCGTATCCAAACATCACAGCTGCTTTTAGTTACTGTATCTTTTACTTTTTAGAATCTAGAATAAGCTCCCTTTTTTTTTTCTTTCTCTGTCAGAGACATTTTTGGGGTAGTTATGTCACCTTTACAGATTGTTCATCAATTGGTTTTTGTTAGATCATTTCCTCAAATTTGACAGTTGTAAAGAAACGCAGCATCCACGACACTGCCTGAACCAGTGCATCGCATCCACACATAACTGACACAGTCCTGCTGTGTGCTACTCGGTGCATCTCAGCAGGACACAGGATGCACATATGTGCTGCTGTGCACTCCTTGAGCATCACTGCAGGGCGTGTGGGCATGTGGGTAGGGCCAGGTGCTGTGCAGGTCCCAGCAGGTCGCTCTGCCCTCTAGACACCGTGGCTGAGCTGGCGGTGGACACCTGCTCAGTGGAGCCTGGGCAGCAGCTGGAGATGGTGCTTGGAGGGGCTGCTCTGTTGGGGCTGGAAGGTGAGGAGGACAGGGTTGGGCTGGCTGCCTTGTGGAGATAGCAGGACACATTGAGGGACAGGCAGGCCAGGGATGCGAAGCGTGAGGAGAAACCACAGCGCCGTGCACGACCTCAGCTCCCTTCCTGAGGCCCTGTTGATGCGAGCGCTTTCAACAAGCACTTGAGAGAATCTCTACTGTTTGCAACCAAAAGGTACCGACCACCAGAAGAGCCAGCCCCTGCCAGGGGACAGGGCATGGGGACCATCAGGAGGCAGGCAAATCCCAGAGAAGGAGGCCACGGACTTGTCAGCGGATGACCAGAGTGCGATCTCAGTGCCACAGGTCACTGGCTTCGTGGCAAAATGTGTACTGCTGACAGCTTGGCTTCCTCGTCTGTGTAGTGTGATGGTGACATTCCCTGCCTCATTAGACACACGTTAGGACACAGTGAGGCGCTGCACTCAGTCCCATTCTGGACACGTAGCATCGATAAACACCAGCTCTTACCAGATTGTTCCCTTACGCTGGGAGGAAAGAAATGATTTGGGTTCCCTCTGTCTAGAGGTCCAGCTATCTGCATGTGTGTTCAGAGGACGTTCTCATATCTCAGGAGTAAAACCAAAGCATTCCCTGTACGTCTTTCCCCCATCCCCACTCATAGCCTGGGATTCTCTGCACAGCTTTAGGTAAAGGAGCTGGCAGGGAATGGGATGCATGACCCTGAGTCCTCACTCTGGGGCCTGAGCTCAGAATAACTTCAGGCTCAGCTGAGAAGGCCTCTGAACTGCGACTCCCTGTGGAGGCTCCTGCCTGCCCTTGGCCCTTCTCAAGGCTGTGCTTGCCTGGAGGAGCCTTGGCAGCAGAAATGAAGCTGACCAGGTTGCATTTTCCGTATGGCTGACTAAAGGGGATACCACTGGACACTCATTTCTCATTTTATTTTTCAGTGATTTGGGACCAGGTGGCATTTTCTGTATGGCTGACTAAAGGGGATACCACTGGAGACTCAGTTCTCATTTTATTTTTCAGTGATTTGGTGGAGAAGCTCCTCTTGTGAGTGGACTCTGGATTTCTGGGAGCTGCGCTGCGGGTCCCCCTGTGTGGCTTTGGGTCTCACCATGTGGCTTTCACCAGTGCTGTGCAGGCACTTGCACTTCCTCTGTGGGGCACGAGGTGGCACTCCCAGGCAAGGCATCGGCCGAGGGAGCCCTGGGTGAGGGGCTGCCTCTGCTAAACCCGGATCCTAGGGACCATCCATCCAGGCAAAATGTGTTCTTTCCTTTTTCCTCTGCGAATAGATGGGGACCAGGCTTCACCAGGTGGTGAAGGTGACCCATTGGGCCGGAACTGAGGAACAAGGACCGTGGGGCTTGCCTGACCAGTGGGGTATCCACCCTCATACATGTTGACAACAGACAAGAACAAACATCGCCTGGAATCCTCACATCTCTGGGAGGGAAGCTGGCTCTGGGAATGCGCTGCAGGGAAGTGATCCCTGAGTGAGGAAGGAGGTGCCAGGAGCATCATTAATCAGACCTCGGGAGGCAATGCTGGAAAGATTCTTTGTTTAAAGAAACACTCATGCTTAAAGAGCACCCTTGCGGGACTTGCTGGGGCAACCACCTTCCAACAGCTCATCTTGAGGAGGTGCAGGCTGAATTCACACCTGGGTGTCATGCCCAGTCTGCTGCAGCGCAGAGGAGACAGCGAGGCTTTCCAACAGCTCGGCTTTTACAGGAAGTTCTTCACATTGGCTAGAGGGGGAGTGGCTGTGGTTCGGGCTTATAGCCACATTAAATGATTTTTTTTGAGATGGAAAAAAAAAAATATATATATATATATATATATATATATTTTGTTGCCCAGGCTGGAGTGCAGTGGCACAATCTTGGCTCACTGTAACCTCTGCCAGCTGGGTTCAAGAAATTCTCCTGTCTCAGCCTCCGAAGTAGCTGGGATTGCAGGTGCCCACCACCACACCCGGCTAATTTTTGTATTTTTAGTAGAGACGGGGTTTCACCATGTTGGTCAGGATGGTCTTGAACTCCTGACCTCAGGTGATCTTCCCGAGGCCTTGGCCTCCCAAAGTGCTGGGATTACAGGCATGAGCCACAGCGCCCAGCCAATAATTTTAATAAAGCTAAATAACTATGTTGCCTTGCTGTCTCTGAGTGTTACAGGCAGAACCAAGTCCAAGTCTTTCTACAGTTAATTGTCCTCTCTAGATTTCCTAGGGAACCCAGAGAAGATGGCTTCAATGTCAGTTAACTTGGCACTGTTTAAAATAGATCTAGGATCAGATCTTAAGTTTTTCCGAATAAGACCTTGGATGAATGCAGGAAGTTCTTTTGATGGGTCATTTGATTACTTTAAGAGTATTTTAAGTTTGAAAAAGCCAGTCATAAAACTAAGCCCTGTACCAATGATTATACCTCGGGAAGCCAGCAGCACAGGGTTATTATTATAAATATCACAACCATTATGAGTAAGCTCATTTATTTTCAGAGCACTTTGCGATCATTAATTGTCGGTGTCTGTGAATACCCACAAGACAGACAGTATTATTAATTCCATTTGAGAGGAAGAGAACTCAGGCACAGAAAACCCGAAATTCATTGCCCTGAAGGGGAGACGGAGACACAGGAACACTGGCTGTCCTTTGCTGCGGCTTCTGTTTGGTAGAGACCCGGGGACATCCACCCTCCCTCTCCCATCGGCCACGCCACCCTCTAGTGCCGCACAAACGTTTCCTCTCAGTCTCAGGATGATCACGTCGATGTAACACTTGGCAGGCTGGTTATCTCAATGTCTATTGTCACAAAAATTAATCCTCATAGCAAGCTTAGAAAGAGGCAATAGTAGCCCCATTTCATAGGAAAATCAAGGATCAGTGAGAAAGTGACAGGTCCGTCACTGGTGGTGGAGGGCAGAGCCGCTGTGGTGAGTCAGGCCTCGGCTGCAGGTCTGAGTTTGTGTCGTTGCCGCCATCTGTGGGGTCCAGGAGGCTGTTGTCTAGGCAGGAGGCATGGCCCATCTGGGGCCATAGGTGGTGGGCACGGCGTTTGGTCATCTGACTGCCTTCCCACCCTCCGTGTGTGCTCTTTGTCTCATTTAAGTCTGTGAGAGTAGTTTAGGCCCTTGTCCCTCCCTACAGCATCACACGGAAAAACAGGCAAGTCCAGACCAGGACTAAATCCACTATAAGAATCCTTTCCTCTGAGATGGGCGGATCTCTCCCTCTCCACTTGGGAGATGATGCCTTGACTGGCCCGGCGGGGCTCTGTCCTCTGGAGCCTGGGGCCTCTCTGCCTTTGCGGGTGTGTTCCCGTGCGGCTCACTCTATATTTCCAGGTCTTGCTTTTGTCCTTTTATTTTCCGGAGTAATTGATAATTGCAATTTCTCTGGCCTGCATGAAATGTATAAAATAAATGGACAGCTAGAAAATAACTACTGTATGGCGCCAGCACTATGTGCAAGATGTTCTGCCAGGGAGGCTGAAGAGTCCCGCAGTTTCTAGGGACGGGTCCCTGGCCTACTGGAGCTCACAACAGATTGAGAAGAGAGGAGGGACACTGCAGACACAGCCCACGCCACCCAGTGCTGGGTGCAGGAGGGCAGTGGATGCAGCGGGACTGTGGGCGAGTGCGCGGGGCCTGGGTCCCAGCTCGGTTCGGGAGCCTCAAAGCCGCTCTGCTGTCTTCCTCTGTGCGCAGCCTGGGCTGCACTGCATGTGGAGTTGTCAGATCAGACCTGGATCCTGCAACCCAAGGAGAGAGGAGGACAGAGCCCTGGAGAAGAACAGCGCTCAGCAGCCTGACCCCTAAAACCAGACGAAGCAGAAACCAAGCCAATGGCGATGGTTGGGAAGAACTGAACCAGCAGGTAGGGGAGGCCAGGTGGCATCCTGGGCATCCAGGGCAGAGGGGTCTGAGAAAAGGGACGACTGGAAACAGAGCTGGGGAGGCCTGGAAGGTCGAGGGCTCAGGCTGAGTTGTCTCAGGGGTCCCGGGGGCTGACAGGGGCATGAATCGTCAGAGGTGAAGGCCAGAGCCACAGATTCCCCGGGGACACGTGCTGTGGCTCAGGATGAGAAGAGGTGGGCTGAGGGTGGGACAGTGGCTGCAGGTGGGTGCAGGAAGGCGTCTGGAGGAGGGTAAGCGTCACAGCGCATGTCCTGGAGGGGGCTGCAGACAGGAGGCACCGGTGTGCGGGAGACCACAAGCTGCACCTTTTCATCTACGAGGACAGGAGTGGGGAACGTGGGAGAATATCAGAGAGTCTGCTGTGAAGAAGAGGAAGGATTTACCTGCCACAGTGTCACTGCCTGGCCTGGGCAAAGCTAGGGGAACCTATTTTCAAGGAGTGAGGAGGAAGGGTGGGGTGACTGAGGGGATCCAGCTGCGAGAGACAGAGGCACTCAGGACAGCGGAGCCGGCTTTTCCTTCTGCAAGTAAATCTCGGTTTTCTACATCTCAATGCAGGAGGCAGTTGGCTCACCCCAGTTTCCTGTTCTTTCTCTAAGGGGGTTTGGCCTTCCTTTGCCTATAAACGGGAGAAAAGCTAATGAGACTCACGTCCGTGGAGGGGAGTTCAGGATGAGGCTGGTGGTTCAGGCACCCAGTGAGTCCGTGGGGAGGCCGCTGGCCTTGTGGTGCTTACAGCTACATGCGGCGGCTGTGATTCTCCACATTAGGGTCAGAAATAAGAAGGGGTGAGGCTGCGGACACCTGAGAGGCACCGTGGGGGCAGCACCCCACAGGCAGAGGTAAACGGTGGGAGTATGGTTTTCCTTCCCATCTGGTGTCCACTGGCGGCTGGCAACCCCATGCCGAAACCTTCGATGCCTTTGCTGTCCCCACCCCGTTTCTACCCAGGGCCCTCGATGTGCTCGGCTCTGCCTGGCACAAACCCCAAAACTCTCCCTGCCTCCTGCTTGTGCAAAATGAGCAAACATGAAATTGCCCAGTATTGAAGAGCTCAGGACCTTGAATTCCAAGAGCTGGGGATAAATACTTTGTTCTTCTTTAGCATGAGCCAACAAATCTGTTAACACCAAGCCGTCATTCCCGAGACAACCCTCCCTTTGGATGGTCCTGAGGTGTTGCCACCTAACTTCATGACTTTTGCCTCTGCAAAGCTTCCCAAATTCGTGCCGGGGCCATGCCACTCAGAGTGGATGCGCGAAGGGTCCTGATTCTCTGCAGACACTCGGGCTATGCATCGGAAGTGAATCTGAGATGAAACCCCTGAACTTCTAGAACTTACGTTATAGCATGTCCTGGTCTTCTTGGCAATTTCCTTAGGGATGTAGGGGAAGGGCAGTTTTCATATCCACTTTCTTTATGTGACCATGAATTAGCTGCTTGCTGAATGAACTTCTTCTCAGCCAAAAATCACACACTTCCCAAGAGTGTTCACCTTTCCACACCACAGTCATCTGCTCTAGTATTTGCACACAGTTACATTATTGTCAAAACTGCAGTTCAACTAAATGCCCCAAGTGCAGGTGAAGGTTGGTCCTCAGGTGCTGGTTGAAGCAGGTGAGTGGAGCAGTTACAGGACCCTGCCGTTCTGAGGTTGTCAGCATCAGGTCCATTCAGGGGTGACAGACAGTGAGGCCCCAGCTGGGAGAGGCCAAGGGGACAGGGGTGAGAGGGAGAGCTCAGAGGTGGGGCAGGAGCCCCAGGATGGGGGACACCGGGGCCCTGGCAGGCAGCCACCCCAGGACCAGGCAGGCTCCCCAAGCCAGGGGCCGCTTCCCTCCCAAGAGCAGGACTAAAAGGAGGCTCTGGAGTAAGGGGGGAGGACGGATGGTGGCAGGTGCAGAGGGTGAAGGGGCCCCGCCCAGGATAAAAGGGCAACAGAGCCCGAGGAAATAGAAGCAGCCACGTGGTCACAGTGGCAGGAGCGGGTGCTGCCGGGGAGCTGGGCCGCAGGCTTCATCCACGTCATCGCACTGTAAGTCCGCCCCCTGCTTGTCTGACTCCACACATTGTCATAGCCCTGCTAGGAGGGGCTTGCAAAGGCCACAGGGCCTTGAGTGGGCGCAGGAGGGAAGCACACCAGGAATTCGCCCCAGTCTGTGGTGGCAGGAGACAGCCGGCTGTGGTCAGCAGGGCCCAAGCCCCGGCTCTGGAGCCTGTGAGCCACCCTGAGGGTGCAGAAATCAATGCCTGGGGACATGTGCAGAGTGTGGCCATGTCGCAGCTGTGGCTTCAGCGTTCTGAGCCTCTGCCTCCACTGGGGATTCATGCGGGTTTCCAAAATCCTCTGTGTTTTGGTCAGTGCTGATCTTTTTCGTAACTGACGACTTGCTGGTTCCAGGAGAGTACTGGGCAACCTGCAAATGTCTGTGTTAAAACAGCTCCGCTGGGCTCAGACAGGTCAGAAGCAGACAGCAGGTGGAGGAGACACTTTCCCATCCAGCAGAACCCTTCGGCAAGCTCCACAGCCCCTCCGTGCGCTCGGTCTTGATTCTGGGAAAAGGGTTAATTCCATGAGGTATTTCCACACCTCGCGAGCCTCCAATTCCCTCTGCGTGTTCTCTGAAACCCACGTCCCTGGGCTTGCCACTTAGATGATTCCAGAATTGCCTCACCACCCTCCACATGCAGAACCTGGCCTTCCTGTTATGGGAATGATTAGCAAAGAAAGTTGCTTCAGGAAACGGCCAGAAAGCGGTTCCACAGAACTGGCTTGTGAAATGGTTTTGCAGAATCTGTAACTAGTGAGCTGGAAACAAAGGCAAAAGATAAAGTAGAAAATCTTATTGCAGAAAATACGCTTTGCAGTGTTTGAAAAGGCTGTCCTTGTTAAATTAAACCGTTAATAACTACAAACTACATAGCATTTCCTTTTTTGTTGTTGTCTATAGAGCCAAAATAATTGGTCTATGAAGCCAGTGGGAGTCTGTCTAGTTGGAAAATAGTAGTGCTCATTTTTTGAGGCCCCAAACATAAAAGAAAGTGTTGTTTAAATAAGAGAGATGATGTGTGAGCGTGGGAGGCGGGTGGACAGTGGGAAATTACTTAATGGGTACAATGCTCACCATTTGGGTGAACACTAACCGCTCAGACTTCAGCACTGTGCAACACATCCATGTGCCAGAATTACACCTGTACCCCATACATTTATACAAATAAAACAGATGCAACAAAAACTGAACAAACAGCCTATGATGTATCTTGAAGAAATCATGCTTGAAGAGAGATAATTTCACTCTGTAAAATTCAATTTTTAAATTTAATTTATTGTATAGGAGATAACTCATATGGCTCAGAAATAAAAAACGTGAAAAGCATTCAGTATAGCCTGCTTTCCATTCACATCCTCCTCTGCCTGGTTTCATTACACTCCTCTGTGTAAGAAAGTCTTTAAAAAAAAGTCTTATTGATTTCCAGGAACTCTTTATATGTGGTACTCAGGGATGAGTTATGGTTAGCTTCTTGTGCATCCTTACAACTTCCTGATGCAGATGCAAACACAGAGGAATGTGAGTACTCACCTTCATCTTCTCTGTGTTTCACACAAATGGTGGCAGATTACATGCACTTTACTGCATCTTGCTCTTACAAATTGGATCATCTCCCACATGACTACATGGAGCATCTCCATTTTCTTACAGCTGTGAAGTATTTTGGTACCACACTGTGGATGGTTGGTGTTGATAGACACAGATTCTTTCAGATCTTTTGTTATAACATATAATGCTGTTCTCTTGCTAATATAACATTTTGCACCTATCTTTAGAATCAGTCCCTAGGAGTGAAATTGTTGGGTCAGAGGACACATGTCTGTAATTCCGTAGGTGTTGCCAAAGTATCCTGCATGTGGTCATGTGATTCACTCTTCCCGGCTATGAAGGTGACTGCTTCTCTACAGCTCCTTACTGCACATCGTGAAAGTCTTCTGACATCTGCTGATTGAACAGGGTTCCTATTATATCACTAGTAAGACCGAGCATCTATTTCCTTTCTTTTCACTGGACTATGCCATCAAAGCTTTTTGCCTGTTGATCTATTGAGCTTTGATCTTTTTCTTTCTTATTGATTTTTAGGACTTCTTAATGTATTAAGGATATAAGTTGTGATAAGAGGTGAAAATACATTCTTTTCCTCAGTGTCTGTCCTGATTTCTTAATTTGCTGATGGTACTTTTCATGCAGAAATTTCTATTTTTATGTAGTTTAACTTATAAATTCTTTTACCGCATTTGAATTTTTCAGTTTTTATTTCAAAAAATCATGGAATTTGTTCATGATTTATGTTAGTATTTTTATGACTTTACTTTTAACATCTAAATACTTTATTTGAAATTTATTTTTATATACATTGTGGGACATGTGTACAACTTTCAACTTTTATTACTTAATTTGCTGAATGCTACTCAGTTGTCCTAATGCCATTTATTACATGGTTTTTTTTCACTAACAATTTGAGGTGTTACTTTTATGGCTTACTAATTTACCCCCATTTTTGTGTCTATCTATATGCTTTTCTATTGTTCTGTGTGTTTATTCATGAACCAGTACTACGTTTTAGTTATCAAAACGGTTATTAGTTATTAGTTATATGATCTAAGAATGGGTAAGGCTAATTCTTTCTCTTTGCTCTTCTTTTTTCTGAATTTTCCTATTTTTGTTTGCTTCTTTTTCTATTTGAATGTTAGAATCGATTGTCTAATTCTCACCTCACAGTAAAATAAATAAATAAATAAATAAAAGACAAAGATCCAGAAAAAAACCTCAGTCTATTTTTATTTAGGTGCATTCATTTACCTAATAAGTCAGGGAAAGGTGGCATTTTATGATGTTGAGTCTTCCTACTCAAGAACATCATAAGTCTTTCTACTTGTTCAAGTTTTCTTATATGAATTTTCGAGGGTAGATAAAAATGCATCTCGTATAGATCTTAACTTTCTTGTTAAGTTTATTGCTAGGAACTTTTTCTTCCTAATTAAATGGGAGCAATTCCTTTTATTATATCTTCTAAAGCTCTTGGTTTCTGTATATCAATTTTATCCCTACATCTTACTAAATTTTCTTATTATTTGTAGAAGAAATTAACTTCATATTGTCTTTTGGTTTGAGATAGGCATATCTTACCATGTTACGAAAATACTTATCAAATCCTATTTTGTTAAGTTTTTTAACACTAAATTTCATCAGATACTTTTTCAGCTTCTATATGGATTATCTTACTTTTTAAAATTCTTGGATCTGTTAAAATGAATTACCCATAACCAGCTTTTGAAAACATTGTTTTTTAGTTTTTGAATTTTATTTTCACATGCAAATGTGATTAGTCATCCTTTACAGCATATGTCATTCAAAACCCAATTTTCCATAAGGACGCCATGCTTTCCTAAGCGTTTGGAGTCCTACAGCATCTTGAGTTCATCTAACAAAATGTGACAGAAGAAAAAATTTAGAATTAGTGCAGTTGTGTCATTAGTTAAAGCTCACATTTTTCTCTGACTTTGAAAAATAATAGATACTTTTTCTAGTGAAGAAAGCAATTTATAGTACACCCACCTTGAATTCTTTCTTGAACAAAGTAGGTGTGTGTGGATGGATGAGTAGATTAGTAGGCAGAAAGATTAGATAAATATTATCAGTAAATTTAAATGGATATGATGCACACTTCAAAACTCTTTCCGAAGTAAAATAATGAGAAGAAATCCAAGCCCACAGATGTTGACCTGTTCAGGTGGTCCTGCCTGAGCACTGTCTCCATGGAAACAGAGAGATGCTGGAAGGAAGGACTGAGGAGACGCTGCAGTGAGTCCGCTTTATTCCCGGAAACATCATTTCCTAAGCTTATTTATCACCTTTTAATTTTACAGAATCACATTGTGATTTTGTGGTGACTAAGGACCACGAGTAGAAACGTCTATCCCCAAGGCATGAAGCAGACATTTACAATTTAAAGGAAGCAATCTTCAGGCTCTTTATGAATATTTATCTCCTCGGAATGTCAGCAGGGGCACGCAGAGAGCAGTTGATGCGTCTGGACTCATAAATCGCTCACGTTACATCCAATATCCAGTGTACGGCATGACATGTGTCACGGAGGTGTCTGTAAAGGCTCCACAAACACCAACATCTGGGTTACTTATTTGTCTCCTCTGCTGTGAAGCTGGCAATAAACGCATCTCCCAGAGGCTGGGGAAGGTGGGAAAGAAGGATCAAATGAAAGCTGCTAAAATGAGGGATTTTTTTCTGTCTTCCTGAATCATCACCCGTAAAACAACAGCAGGGCAGGGGCTGTATCCTTCTTTCTGCTGCTACAGCCAGTGGGTGATGGATTTGACATGGTGGCTACAAAATGCAGATGAAGGTCAGCACTGTGTTCTGGCTGAGACGTCTCAAACTCTCATTTTGCAGTTAATTTTTGTTTCAAACAGTGAATGTTCTTGTTATTTTAATGATAGCATGAGTTTAAAACTTTGATGCTTCTATTTTTCAAAAAGGGCAAATAACCACTGACAATAACAAAATCCTTTAACGCAACAGTACTGGGGGCGGAGCCCAGGGCTTCTCCATTTGCTGATTCCAGGCACCTCCAGCTCTGTTCCTCTCTGATGTTTCTTAAAGGCTTTCATATATGCATGGGCTAAATGCGGCACGGCAGAAAACCAGAAATAAATACAATGAGAATGAAGACGAGGCAGTTCTGGACAAGGTGCTGCTGAACCTGGAGGTGGCAACAGCAGGAGAGTGGACCTCCTTCCACTGAAGCTGCACAGCTACAGGACCCTGGAGGCCGGTGAGCTGGATACAAAGCTCCCTGCTTCAGAAGGGACGTGGCCTGCTCCAGGCAGAGGCTAGTCGAGTAAAGGAGACAGGCAGCAAAGCAGAATGACTTCAACTTTTTTAAAGGTTGAAAAACGCTGAATAAAGGCATAACTGTGAAGAGTATGGGACTGTTTATATTTGCTGAGTAATCAGTACCACACATTGCTTTTGTGTTGTTTGCTCAGCTCTGTCCCAGGGTACATCCAAGCAGCATGGGCATGTTTCTGTGCTTTTACAAACGCTCCTTTTTCTATTAGGAAGCCTGCAGCATGCACAAAACAGTCATCAGCAAGAGTGTCTATGGTGGGCAGCACACGAGAGTAATCGACGTTGGGTCCTTTACTTTCTGCTCTCTGGAAGGAGGGGTTTTAAAAGGACTTATCTTTTTATATATTCTGCCTAGCATTAGAGAAGTAGGCAACTTTAGTCCATCATTCAAGACCATCCTGCAACCTCAGCTTTTGTGCTTTACAACCTTATAAAGAAACACAGCACCATAATTAATTAAAATTACAGCACTGTGATGTGAAATTTCAGTCAAAAATCTAAGCCATTGCCCTTGGCCTGAATTCCTTTAGCATAATCTCAGACAGGAACACACATCCGTGATCGAAGGACCTGTGTGCCTCAGGTGCATCTCCCAGCAGGAAAGGCTTGGAGGCTGGGCTAGGGGCATGAGGCAGAGCTGGGCTTTCAGTCAGCATCCTTGGGAATCAGGACACTGCACTCACACACACACTTGCTACTCAACCTGGCAGGACCTAAGACGAGGTGGCACCGCTTTCATCTTTAAGAAGGGGGTTTGAAAACATTCACTGCAAATTGACACAACTTCTCTGACCAGTGTGTGCCCACAAATGGTTGCAGCTGCACCCTGAATCGACCTGGGCTCACCGAAAGATCAGAGGGAAATGTGAGGGCAAACCCATCCAGTGCAGAGCTCTTTCTTCAAGCAAGGGAAGAGAGGTTTCCAAATTTGAAAATGACCTTCGCACCTGCCCTCCTTCCCGGCTCCCCTCTGCAGTGGAATGTTTGAACAAGCACTGATGACTCGCTCCCTAATAGCCCAGATAAGGTTTTACAAGAACAGGTGGGCCTGCTTGAAAGATAAACTTTCCCTGAGTCAACAATAAGACAAATGACCTGAATCTTGCAATTTGGTTAATGTTTCTCTCTCCGCCTTGCTGGGTACACAGCTCCGTCTGGCCGGCAGCAGGAAGAGTGGGCCTGTGTGTGCCAGGCCCTGCAGTCTCTGTTCTCACCTGAGGTCTCCAGGGAGGGGCCTGAATCATCGCACACTATGAGCCTGAGCTCCACCTGCTCATCTCCCGCCTCCCAGCAGCTGCTCCTCAGCTGCCAGGGCCAGATTCTAGCAAAATCTCGCTCTTCTGCAGATGCTTGGGTTTCCCTGGTGTCGGGGTGGGGGGAGGGAAGGTTGGGGGGGTGAGGGCATGGGGGCATGGAATGCTTGGTGGCCTGAGAGTGCAGTGAATCCACGTGGCCGACAGCTCTGGCCAGGGATGCAGCCCAGCCAGTGTCTACCCCCTACTCTGTCCATTTCATAAGAGCCCCCAGTTTCCTCACTTCCCTCAGATTTTGCCAAGATAGGGGTCCCAGTGTGGCCCAGAAAGGCCAGCGGGGTGCAGCCTGGACTTAGAGCAGAGGCGGCTCTGGTGGGGAGAAAGTGGCTCTCCAGCCTCGTCCCGCTGGTGCGCGGCACCTCCTGGCTCCAGGCCATCTGCTGTCCCAGTCCTAGGTGAGAAACACAGAAACAAAAGCCAGCCCCATGGGACTCGACAAGCAGGAGGCCTCTCACTGACAGCCACACGCTGCGGGCATAGCTCCGGAGTGGGCGGGACACGGGAGCTGCGGATGATGCGGGCCACCGGGGAGCCGAGCACGGTTGTTGTCCTGAGCTGAGCAGCCGAAGCCAGTTTGTTGCTCAGAGCCTTGTTTTTTCACAAAGCGCCCCAGGCCACGGGGGCTTCTCTGGGTGCCTCTTTGCTGCCACGATTGCCTGCGGGCGGAGAGCGGACCCTGTGGACCCACTTGCTTTGCTGTCTTCAGATGGAAAAGCCACTGTCCCAGCCCCAAGGAGGGGAAACTGTGTGATCTGGGGAGCCTCTATGTTGACTTCAAAACAGATTGTCTCCTATGTTCTCCAAGCTGGGCAGGAACCCCAGGCTGCCTTAGGCCGCAAGAGCTTTATCCTTTCTAATTAGCATCCCTGTGACCTGCTCTGCGCCCTGCAGATACTTTGCTCAGCCAGCCAGAAGGAGGGAGGCCAGACACCAGCCCCCACGGACCTGCAACTGGGACCCCCTGCCTGGGGACGATGGGGTCGGGGTCCAGCAGCTGCCCCAGAAACAACTGGGGCCTCAGGAGGCTGATGGTGAGCTTGGAGGTTGGCAGAATTCTAAATCTGGGCACTGCAGGGTCCCCACAGGTCACGACCCTACTCTGCTCCACCCAGGCTCCTGAGGACCTGAGCAGGAGCCTCTGCAGGGTGGGCTGGGGCTTTCTGCCCTCTCGGCAGCGGCTCTGCTCCCCGACAGCCTGGGGCTCTCCTCCTTCCCGTAGCTCGGTGGTTCACCGCCGCCACTGTGGCTGGGCCTAGGACGGGCTCCTCTTCTCCTTCCTGAAGCAGGGCAGTCCATCCTGCCTCAGTTTCTCAGACTAGGCTGCCTGTCCCATCCCGAGGCACTGAAGACTCACAGCTGTTTCCGTCCGCCCCATCTGACTGCGGGGTCTCCCTCTGCGTGGTCGGTTTGCTATGTTCCCGCAACTCGCCTATGTGTAAAATTTCTTCTCTACTCACCAAGCCGTGTGTCCCGGAGGGCAGGGCCGCGCCTCACATGCATGTTGCCCACATAGCTCAGCAGCAGATGCACTCACGCCTGTTAAAAGTAAAACCAATTAGCCAATTTAAAGGAGTTTAGCTGAGCAAAGAACAATCCACAAATCAGGCAGCCTCCAGACCCAGAGTGGACTCAGAGACTCCAGCACAGCCATGTGGTGGAAGAAGATTTAAGACTGAAAAAGGAAGGAGATGTACAGAAAATGGAAGTGAGGTACAGAAACAGCCAGATTCGTTAAGCTTGGGGTTTGCAGTATTTGAACCTGGTTGAAGAGCTGGCAACCTTAGACTGGCCAAAACTCAGTGATTGGCACAAGAGTAGGCCACAGTCTGTTTACGATTCCATTTAGGTTATTGTTCATGATGTACAGAGGAACCTTTAGGACGAAATTAAAATATGCAAGGAGGCAGCTTTAGGCTACACTTGATTTGAAAGCGAGAGGTGCCTGGTGGAGGCTACACTCTCCTCTCCGTATTTGTGGGCTGCTGAGCCACACAATATGGGGGAACGAAAGACAGCTAGAGAAGGCTGTGAGCTGGACGCAATCCCCACATATTCAGGAGTAGACACTGGTGCCATGAAAGGGTCAGTGCCTCCACAGACATCTCCACAGACAGAGCTCTGAACGGACATGAACTGCGACACACAACAGAGCTTGACAAGCCACAGGGCTCTCTACAGACATAGATTTCCATGCCACGTAGATTTCCATACCACAGGGCTCTCCACAGACACTGAGATCTCCTCAACACAGAGCTCTCCACTGACACAGGGCTCTCCACAGACATAGAACTCTCCACAGACTCAGAACTCTCCACAGACACAGAGCTTTCCACATCACATGGCTCTCCACAGACTCAGAAATCTACTCTCCATAGACACAGAGATCCCCACGCCACATAGTTATACACACTGCAGAGCTTTCCACACCATAGAGCTCTTCAAAGGCACAGAGCTCTCCACATCACAGAGCTCTCCACACCACAGAGTTCTCCATAGACACAGAACTCACTCTGCACACAACAACGTTCTTCACACCACACAGTTCTCCACATACACAAAGCTCTTGACACCACAGAGCTCTCCAGAGACACAGGGCTTTCTACACCACAGAGCTCTCCACATCACAGAGCTCTCCACACCACACCAACCTCCACACCACAGAGCTCTCTACAGACACAGAGATCTCCACATACACAGGTCTCCACAACACAGAACTCTCCACAGCACAGAACTCTCCACAAACACAGAGCTCTCCACATCTCAGAGTTCTCTACAGACACAGAGCTCTCCAAAGTCACAGAGTTCTCCATACCACAAGCTCTTCACAGACACAGATATCTCCATATCACAGAGTTCTTCACACCACAGATCTCTCTACATACGCAGAACTCCACACCACCAAGCTCTCCACACCACAGAGCTCTCTGCATGCACAGAGCTCTCCTCACCAAAGAGCTTTCCACAGACACAGAGCTCTCCACATATACAGAGCTCTTCATACCACTTAGCTCTCCGCAAACCCAGAACTCTCCACAGTCACAGAGCTCTCCACACCACAGAGCTCTTTATACCACAGAGCTCTACACACCAAAGACTTTCCACAGACACAGAGCTCTCCACACCACAAGCTCTTCACACCACAGAGCTTTCTGCATACACACAACTCTTCACACCACAGAGCTTTCTGCATACACAGAACTCTTCACACCACAGAGCTCTCCTCACCAAAGAGCTTCCCACAGACACAGAGCTCTCCAAAGTCACAGAGCTCTTCACACCACAGAACTCTCCACTGACAGAGTTCTCCACACCACAAGCTCTTCACAGACACAGCTCTCCAAACCACAGAGTTCTCCACATCAAAGAACTTTCCGCAGACAGAATTCTCCACCACGCAGAGCTCTCCACATCAGAGCACTACACACCACCAAAGAGCTTCCCACAGACACTGAGCTCTTTACATCACAGAGCTCTCCGCAAACACAGAGCTCTCCATATCACGGGGTTCTCTAAAGACACAGAGCTCTCCCCATACACAGAACTCTCCACAGACACAGGACTCTCCACACCACAGAACTCCCCTCACTAGCAAGCTCTTCTCACCACCGCGCTCTTCAAGACACAGGCATCTCTACACCACAGAGTTCTCCCCACAGACACTGAACTTTACACAGACACAGAGCTCTCCACACCACAGACACCCCCGCACTTGCCCCTAGGTCTGACATCCCCACCTTAGCACAAACCCCAACCCTTAAATTTTCTAATTTTCTGCACTAACACTGGCAGCAGTGACTTCAGCAGCACTGACCCCCTCTGCACCGACCCCCTCATCACTGACATTCCCAGCACTGCCCTTCCCAGCACTGACCTCCCTAGCACTGAGCCCCACTGCACTGACCCATTTTGCGCTGAGCACTTCCTGCAATGGGCACCCCTCCCCCGACACCGCAGTACTGACACACCTGCAGCTGACCTCCCCAGCACCGACACCCCCAGTGCTGACTCCCCCACACTGAGCCCCTCAACACCAACACCCCAAGCACTGACACTCCCAGCACTGACCCTGCCAGCACTGACCTCCTAGGTAGCACAGACCTTTTTTCCACTAAAACCTCCAGCACTAACCCCTTAAAGTGACACCCCCAGAAGTGACTTCCCTAGCACTGACTCTTCAACCCCGACCGGACCAGCATTGACATACCCAGTTCTGACAGGGCAGCACTTCAATTACGAGCACTCTCACTCCAGCAGTGACATCCCCAGTGCTGACACCCCCAGCATTGACACCCCATCACTAACACCCCATCACTGACCCCCCTCAGCACTGACACGCCAGCAGTGACAACCCCAGTATTGACCCCCATCACTGACCCCCCAGCACTGACACCCCAGTAGTGATACCCCTAGTATTGACCCCCATCACTGAACCCCCAGCACTGACCCCCTCAGCACTGACATCCCAGCAGTGACACCTCCATCACTGACACTCCTATCACTGACACACCCAGCACTGATACCGCAGTAGTGACACCCCTGTTACTGACCCTCCATCACTGACACCACATCACTAACCCCCAAGAATTGCTCCCTCAGCACTGATTGTCCCAGCACTGATGCCCCTAGCACTGACCTCTGCAACACTGACACCCCCCCAGCCCTGACCCCCGGCACTGACACCCACACAACTAACACCCCAACACTGACACTGCCAGCACTAACATCCCCAGCACTAACAGCCCTGCACTGACACTACCAGCAATGACACCCCAACACTGAGACCCCCAGCACTGACACCTCGTCACTAACAGCCCTGCATTGACACTCCCAGCATGGACACCCCAACACTGAGACCCCCAGCACTGACACCCCGTCACTAACAGCCCTGCATTGAGCTCCCAGCACTGACACCCCAACACTGAGACCCCCAGCACTGACACCCCAGCACTAACAGCCCTCCACTGGTATTCCCAGCACTGACACCCCAACACTGAGACCCCCAGCATTGATACCCTATCACTAACAGCCCTGCACGGATATTCCCAGCACTGACTCCCCAACACTGAGACCCCCAGCACTGACACCCCATCACTAACAGCCCTACAATGATACTTCCAGCACTGATACCCCAACATTGAGACCCCTAGCACTAACATCCCCAGCACTGACAGCCCCTATAGTGGCACTCCCAGCACTGACACCCCCAGCAATGGCACCCCAACACTGAG
Source organism: Cacajao melanocephalus (assembly GCA_963573385.1). Taxonomy (NCBI): domain Eukaryota; kingdom Metazoa; phylum Chordata; class Mammalia; order Primates; family Pitheciidae; genus Cacajao; species Cacajao melanocephalus. The sequence continues at coordinate 70,337 of CAUYLG010029149.1, forward strand.
ACTCCCAGCACTGACACCCCAGCACTGACAGCCCCAGCACTGACAGCCCCAGCAGTGACACCCCCAGCTCTGACACCCCCAGCCCTGACACCCCCAGCACTGACACCCCAGCACTGAAAGCCCCTGCTGTCAATAAATAACAATAATTTGTTATTTATTTACTCTTGATTAGCACTCAGAATAGTACGGAGAGCAACATGAAGAACCTTTACGTACGCACCTCCTAACTTCCACACACAGTATTTTTCCACACTTATTTCCTGAAATATGCAAAGCATCATCACATATACACTGAAACCCTTCCATTCCTTTCCTCAAGTCAATGCCCCTCCCTCCGAGGTGACTCTGCTCTGAATTTGCTATAGGTGTGTGGAGTTGGGTGACATTTGGAAAGAGAGCGTGCTACACATAATGTGAATGTACCTACTTATGTTTCCAGAAATAGAATTCAGTATTTTATGCCCTACTTGAATCTTGAAGGAATACAACTGAAGTTCAAACCTGAAGTGCTGTAAAAAGTTTGAAAAGCAAAGTTCCACCGCAGGATGTGAAGGTTCCTCGGGGCTGGGGCTGAGCCGTGGGCGCTGGCCTGGGGAGGGTGTGGAGCTGTGTGGTTGAGCAGGCAGCCTCAAGGGTTGTCAACTATTTTGAGGTCACCTGTGGGTTACTTTTGTTGATATGTGGGTTCTAATTCCTTCGTTTTAATCTCCGTGTCGCATCAGCATTTTCTTAGCTGTTGATTTGTTCATGGGTGTGTTAGTTTGTTCTTGCATTGCTTTAAACAAATAACTGAGACCGGGTAATTTATAAAGAAAAGAGAGGTGCAGGCTGTACAGGCTTCTGCTTTTGCGGAGGCCTCAGGGAGCTTTTACTCCAGGTGGAAGGCCAAGCCAGAGCAGGTACATAACAGAAGCAAAAGGGGGAGGTACCACACACGTTTACGTGACTGGATCTTGTGGGGATGGCACCAAGGAGACATTGCTAAACCATTCATGAGAAATCCACCTCCGTGATTCCGTCATCTCCCACAAGCTCCACTTCCAGCAATTGTCAAATTCCACACTGTTGTAGTTCCTGCCTGTAGCATTCCCAATGGGAGGTGGGGACTGTACAACGTATAATATTGTATTATAATATGTGATATATACATTAACCGTTTGTATGAGTGTAACATTCAGTGGCATTGAACACTTTCATGGTGATGTGTGCCCATCACCACCATTTTTGCCCAAGATTTTTCATCATACACAACATGAAGTCTGTTTGTTTTAAACACCAACTCCTCATTCCCCCTCCCCCAGCCTTTGGTTACCTCTTCCACTTGCTGTCTCTGTGAATTTGCCTGTTCTAGGTACCTCACACAGGTGCAGTCACATACTATTTGCCGTTTTCTGTCTGCTTATTTCACTAAGCGTGGTGCCCTCCAGCTCCGTCCATGCTGTGGCCCGTCAGAAGCACCTTCCTTTCTGAGGCTATTCTCCCTGGTGTGGATGAACCACACTGTTCATTCTTTCCTCTGTGGATGACATTCGTGTTGTTTCTACCTCTTGGCTGTTGTGATCATACTACTATAAACATGGGTGTTCAGATATGTCTTTGTGATCGTGACTTCAATTCTGTTAGATGTCCTAGGTGTGGAATTGATGGATCTTATGGTCATTCTGTGTCTAATTTTTTGAGGAACCTCCAGACTTTTCCACAATGGATGACAGTTCTGATTTCTCCATCCACATCCTCACCAACACTTCTTCTTTTCCATTATATTTCTTGTATTACAGCGATCTGATTAGATGTGAGGTGGCATCTCAACTGTGGTTTTGATTTGCATTTACATATGATTAATGATATTGAACATGTTAATGTGCTTATTAATCGTTTGTATATCTTGTCTGGAGAAATGTCTATTCAAGATCTTTCCCATTTTAACATTTTTTAAAATTGCTATTGTTGAGTCATAGGAGTCCTTTATATGCGCTGGACATTAATCCCTTATCAGATATATGATTTGTAAATATTTTCTCCCGTTCTGTAGCTTGTCTTTTCGCTTTCTTGATAGAGTTCTTTGATACACAAAAGTTCTTAATTTTGATGAAGCCCAATTTATCTAGTTTTTCTTTTGCTGCCTTTGCATTTTTTTGTCATATCGTTATTACTTTTTATTAATATATTTTTCCTCTCATTTTTAGTGTTACCTCTGCCATATACCAACATTCTAGGAGTGCATGCCTCTGTCTCTGGATTCTGTAGAGGCACAGGCAGCCACCTGCTCACTGGGCCTCAGGTTCAGGGGTCACCTTACGGTAACCCGCCCATTGTTTCTGCTTCAGGTCAAGCTCCTGCTCCTCGTCCTGTTACCCCGCCTCTCCTCCTGCTCTGGTCTGTGGCCTCAGACACAGAGGGCAGGGGGAGCTACAGCCCTGCCTGTTCAAAAGCCACACACCCTGGATGTCCAAGCCCCAGTTGTGTCTCTTCTCCTGTCTCTCAAGGTAGAACTTTCTGGGAGGATGGCGTTTTCCGCCTATTCCCTGTCTATTTGTGTCTCTCTTCAAAGGGTGCTTGGGTATTCTGACCATCTAGAACTCATCACCTGGGTTACCATTGGCCTTCTTGGGTCATTTCTTTTACTCTTGGGAAGCGATTCCCTGATTCTCCTGTTACGGTCGTGGCCAGGCCTCGGTGTGTACAAGGCAGCCACCTGACGGTGACCAGATTCTGAAAATAACTCCCTTTCCTTCCAGTGATCTCCAGCCACTGACAATATTCCACCGTCAGATATGCATTCCTTTGATGTGTGGCGTTATGTAACTGATGTCAAACTTTGAATGCAAATTCATTCTGGAAATACATGTAAAAATTCACAAAACTAATTCTGCGAGTGCTAAGGTGTGTAGTAACTAGTGTTCCAGACAAATGAGCTTCAGGAGTTCAGTACCTGGGTTGCGTCGTCCAGCGTGGTGGCTGCCAGTGGTCCTGTGACCTAGAAATGTGGTTAAGACGTGCTGTCAGTGTAAAAGGCATCCTGGACTTCAGAGACACTGTATGATAAAAGAATATAAAATATGTCATCCACAGTCATTTCATATTGATAGCATGTTGAAATGACAACATTTTGGTTCTGTTGGTTTAATAAAACATTATTAATTTCTGTTTCTTTTTACTTTCTCCTTTATTAATGTGGCTCTCATTCTCTCTCTGCTGGCCTGCGTTACTCTCCGGCTCTGCCTCGGGAAGCTGAGTTTAGGATAGGTTAAGGGAACAACTGGGCAGAAAGCCTGGGTGGGAGGCGGCAGGAAGCACTGAGCCTGTGAGGCAGGGCTTGGGGAGCGACCTCGGTGAGCAGCCTGCACGCCTGTGCCTCTGGGGGCTGTTAGCAGCCACTGGCAGTTGCTGCTGCTGAACCGGACATGAGAGAGGCTTGCTCTGGTCAAAGGCTTGGGAAGACATCGGGATTTCCCCAGGCCTAGCTTGTGCACATTAGCTGGCATGAGCCCTGTGGATAATGAAACTCTCTGACACTGATCTTCCCGCGGGTGGGCACCAGACAGATTCTAGGCGTGGTTTCCCCCAGTTTGCATTCAGCCAACGAGAGGCCCTGCTCTCTGGGGTCCCAGGAGAGCGTGTCCTGCAGGGAATTAATCCCAGGGCCTCAGATCGCCTTATGATTCACTCGTTGGGTAGTTAAAAGACCCAGATTCAAAAGGGGCAGCTCAAACCTTTGCCCCCTGGGAACAAAGGCAGGAGATTAGCTCTGTGTTATCAATCAGCATTGTCAGGATCGAATGAAAAAGGCAACTTTAAAGGCTTCACCTGTTGAGGGCCTGGTTAGAACCTCCGTGGGAATCAAAGGTCATTCCTGCCCAGGGTTTTGTCTTAAGTCCTCAAATGGGTAGCACTGAATTACCTTTAAAAATGGCCTCAAAGGGCCGGAGATGAAGCATGGATTAGTGTCCTAATCTTAATAGCACGAGGCCTGTAGTTAGGATCCAGGGAACTTGGGGAAGAGGTGGCATTGTCCTCGGCTGTCCCTGGCATGCAGTGCCATTCGAGGTGGGCTGGGGTGAGAGTGGGCTTTGTGCCCCTGAACAGGACCCCTTCCCTGGTTTTGGGGGTGTTCTCACAAAGCTTTGCCAGCTGACTTAGCCTTGGCCCTCGGACAGTGGGATTTGTCAAGACCCAGATAAATGAGATTTTAGGCTCAGACAGGGAAAGGCGGGCACCCTGCTCTGGTATTTATGTGAGGAACACTGCTGGGCCAGGCTGAGCCACGGGGCTGGAGAAGACCCCAAATGCCAAAATCCTAACTGGTGTTTCTACCGCCGCTTACCCCACCTTAGAGCCACCAGGGGCAATCAGATCTGATCAGAGGCCACCTGTTTCTGCTGTGGGTCTCCAGCTGCAAGAGTGGTTTTCCCACCAACACAGACCCCAGCCTGCTGTGAAGCTGCCTTCACCACAGAAGGGGCAGTTGTGGGGCTGGCCTCTGAGGAGTGACCTGGCTGAGCCCGCTGTCCACCAAGGCCTCAGGCCCTTCCCTGCCACATGGGGTCCCAGTGTCGGCCTGGTGACATGAGGCCATGCCAGGGCCTGTCATCGCAGACCCTGGGCGAGAGCTGCCTTAGGGCGGAGGAGACGGCACAGACCTGTCCCTGAGTGGCCCCTGGGCTAGGACAGGGCCCGCTAGGGGAGCAGCCTCACTTCCTGCCCCCTCACCATTCCGTCCATACTCAAAGCAGACTCCCCTCCTCCGTCTCCAACCAACCCTGTGCTGTGGATGGGCTGTGGCTCTGCGGGGCACCCCCAGCTACTGCCTCCCTCCCTCTCCATTCCTGGCCAAGTGGGTCTTGGTTTCCTTCACTGCAGGCAGGACCCGAGCCTGGGCTGTGCCCTGATGAGTGGCGCCCCTTCCTTCAGGGCCGTTCTGTGTGGCTGTCCCCTTGCCACATTCCCACTTCCCACCCTGACGTGACAAAGATCTCCAAGTCAGGGTGGACTTGGGACCCCTCAACATTCCCCTGTGGCCCTGTGCATTACACAGGCAAATCAAACCTTCTCAAACTTTCGCCTCCACAGGTCCGCAGGGGCGGACGCTCCAAGGTCTCCAACGCTCCTGTCCTCTGCCAGCCGCCTGGCTGCCTGAATTGGTGGTCCTGCCCAGGCAGTCACCACAAGGCTAGCCGGCCTCGATGTCAGCGCCTGTCTTTCTGAGGGCGACCTTCTGAGACCCCAGGTCCCAGCAGGGGGGATTTCTCTCTCCTTCCATCCACCCACTGACACCGTCATGCTGGCTGTTCAGTGCGGCGGCCACATCTGGTGTCCAGCTACAGCCCACGGAGCCAGGAACAAACCGGGGTTTAGTCAGGATTCCTGCAGCATTGCCTCACCTCTGTGTGTGGAGAAGTTACCGCCAGCGTCCTGAGGCAGGAATCCTTGCAGGAATGCTCTCAACTGCAAAAAATTAGAAGTTCAACAAAATGTGAAACTGCAGGAAATGGGTTTGAGATATTTATACGATAAAAACAAATTTATATAAAATTTGTTAGAGGAAAGGCTGAATTATCTTTCTCTTCTCTGAATAGAAAATGATATACCAGCCGGGCGCAGTGGCTCACACCTATAATTTCAGCACTTTGGGAGGCCAAGGCAGGAGGATCACTTGAGGTCAGGAGTTCAAGACCATCCTGGCCAACATGGTGACATACCATCTCTACTAAAAATACGAAAATTAGCTGGGCATGGTGGTGGGCACCTATAATTCCAGCTACAAAGAAGGCTGAGGCAGGAGAATCACTTGAACCCGGGAGGCAGAGGTTGCAGTGAGCCGGGATCCCACCATTGCACTCCAGCCTGGTGACAGAGCAAGACTTCTTCTCAAAAAAGAAAGAAAGAAACAAAATGATATATAAAAACTGTCATACACAGAGGAAGTCAAAGACTTGAGAAAATATAGAAAAAGTAAGAGCTGGAGAAATGAGGCAGTGTCAGGCAGGTGATTGAAAACACTTATTTTGGATTCTGTGGTGTTTGTGGCATTGCTGATTTCTCAAGTGTGCAGTTGGTTTCCATTTCCCTTCTCCTTTTGAATGTGCACGGAGGGACTCTTTTTCTTGAATAACTGTCCCCACCAACCAGCCCGATTATAAAACCGCAGGCTTCCCAAGGCCTAGTTCTGCCCCATCTTTATTTCACCTTAGAAGACTTCACCTGATCTTGGCTTGAAAAATGACTTATTTTTCTGGGCTCACAAATCTCTTTCTGGAATAAACTTCTCCTTGGTGATTTGTCCTTTATTTCCCATTTTCTAGGTACAAGAGGTTCTCATTTTAATAATTTAATAGGGTCATGTTGATGGTTAATGGTGACATTTGGCCACGGAGGAATACTGATATTTTAAACAGAAATACAGCGACACTCATAGAGTATTTTACCCAACAATTTTGGAAGCATTTTCACAAACATTAGCTTTGAGAATGTATTCTAAATTTTATTCTTAGCCAAGTGGTGTAAGGTGGATCTCCAAGTGATCTTTAGAAAAAGGTATTTCTAGAGGCTGAGGACAGAAGGGCCCTATTCAAATAATTGTTCTGACCTAAAGCCAGATACAAAAGCCAGTGTAGGAAAGAGGGAACCACCAAGAATGCGTCTAAAACATTCAGACAATCTCTATGCATCTGGGGTCTGGAGCAAAGGGAAGAAAGACGCTTTTACAAAAGTCAAACCTAAAGAGGGGACCCTAATCCCAGTCACCAGCTCCCCCTGGCAGCGGCTGCAGCCTCTTTAGTGTCTCTGACAACAGGCCGGCATTGGCTTTGGGTCAGCTGTGGAGGGCTAAGAACAAAGGCTTCCATCTCTGCTTGGAGTCCTTGGTGGCTCGTGAAGCTCTTCATGTGGTGCCTGGTGACCAACCCTGGGATCCCAGGGGCCTTCATACCAACTGCAGCCATGGTGAAGGACTCTCCTGAACCTGCAGGACACACCGATGGAAGGAGGGGTCCTTCTGCACCTGCAGGCCACCCTGATGGATGGAGGGGTCCTCCCACACCTGCAGATCATCCTGATGAGTGAAGGGGTCCTCCTGCACTTGCAGGACATGCCAATGGAAGGAGGCATCCTCCCACACCTGCAGACCACCCTGATGGACAGAGGGGTCCTCCCACACCTGCAGACCACCCTGATGGAAGGAAGGAGGGGCCCTCCTGCACCTGCAGGCCACGTTAATGGAAGGAAGGGTCCTCCCACACCTGCAGATTACCCTGATGGACGGGGAGGTCCTCCCGCATCTGCAGGCCATGATGTGTTTTTTCAACTTTGTTTTTTTGTAAATGGACAATGTGTAATTGTCTATATTTATGGAATACAAAACAATGCTACAATTAATATAACATTGAATAATTCAGTCACGCTAATTAGCATATCCCTTACTTCAAATACTTAACAATTTTTTGTGGTGAGAACATTTGAAGTTTATTCTCTTTTTTTCTTGATTTTTAAAAAAACTTTTTATTCCAATAGGTTTTTGGGAAACAGGTGGCGTTTGGTTACATGGATAAATTCTTTAGCGGTGATTTCTGAGATTTTGATGCACCCATCACCTGAGCAGTGTACACTGCACCCAATGTGTAGTCTTTTATCCCTCATCCCCCTCTCACCCTTCCCCCCAAGTCCCCAAAGTCCATTGTATCATTCTTATACTTTTGCATCTTCATAATTTAGCTCCCACTTATGAGTGAGAACATGCAGTGTTGGATTTTCTGTTGCTGAGTTACACTTAAATAATGGTCTCCAGTTTCATCCAGGTTGCTGCAGATGCCATTATGTCATTCCTTTTTATTGCTGAGTAGTATCCCATGGTACACATGTACCACAGTTTCTTTATCCATAATGGGCATCTGGGCTGGTTTCATATTTTAGCAATTGTGAATTGTGCTACTATAAACATGCATGTGCAAGTATCTTTTTTATATAGTGACTTTTTTTCCTCTGGGTAGATAACCAGTAGTGGGATTGCTGTATCAAATAGTAGATCTACTTTTTCTTTAAAGAATTTCTACACTGTTTTTCATAGTGGGTGTACTAGTTTATATTTCCACCAGCAGTATAAAAGTGTTCCCCTTTCACCACATCCATGCCAACCTCTGTTATTTTTTGATTTTTTGATTATGGCCACTTTTGCAGGAGTAAGGTGGTATGGCATTGTGGTTTTGATTTGTGTTTCCCTGATAATTAGTGATGTTGAGCATGTTTTTACGTTTGTTGGCCACTTGTATATCCTCTTTTGAGAACTGTATGTTCATGTCCTTAGCCCACTTTTTAATGGGATTTATTTTTTCTTGTTGATTTGAGTTTCCTGTAGATTCCGGATATTAGTTCTTTGTCAGATACATAGTTTATGAATATTTTCTCCCACTCTTTGGGTTGTCTGTTTACTCTCCTGATTATTTATTTTGCTATGCAGAAGCTTTTTAGTTTAATTAAGTCCCATCTATTTATTCTTGTTTTTGGGTTCTTGTTCATGAAGTCTTTGCCTAAGCCAATGTCTAGAAGGAGTTTTCCTATGTTATCTTCTAGCATTTTTATGGTTTCAGGTCTTAGATTTAAGTCTTTGATCCATTTTGAGTTTATTTTTGTATAAGGTGAGAGATGAGGATCCAGTTTCATTCTTCTACACGTGGCTTGCCAATTATCACAGCATCATTTGTTGAATAGGGGTCCTTTCCCTACTTAATGTGTTTGTTTGTTTTGTCAAAGATCAGTTGGCTGTAGGTATTTGGCTTTATTTCTGGGTTCTCTATTCTGCTCCATTGGTCCATGTGCCTCTTTATACCAGTACCATACTGTTTTGCTGACTACAGCTTTATGGTATACTTTGAAGTCAAGTAATGTGATGCGTCCAGATTTGTTATTTTTGCTTAGTCTTGCTTTGGCTATGCTGACTCTTATTGGTTCCATACAAATTTCAGTATATTTTTTTTCTAGTTCTGTGAAGAATGATGGTGGTTATTTTGATGGGAATTGCATGAATTTGTATATTGCTTTTGGCAGTATGGTCATCTTCACAATATTGATTGTACCCATCCACGTATATAGGATGTGTTTCCATTTGTCTGTGTCATGTATAATTTCTTTCAGCAGTGTTTTGTAGTTTTCCCTGTAGAGGTCTTTCACCTCCTTGATTAGGTATATTGCTAAGTATTTTATTTTATTTTTATTTTTTGCAGCTATTGTAAAAGGAATTGAGTTCTTGATTTGAATCTCAACTTGGTTGCTATTGGTGTATAGCAGTGCTACTGATTTGTGTACATTAATTTTGTATTCTGAAATGCCACTGAATTCATTTATCAGTTCTAGGAGTTATTTGGATGAGTCTTTAGGGTTTTCTAGGTACACGATTATATCATCGATGAACAGTGACAGTTTGATTTCTTCTTTACCAATTTGGATGCCCTTTATTTCTTTCCCTTGTCTGACTGCTCTGGCTAGGACTTCTAGTACTATGTTGAATAAAAATCGTGAAAGTAGGCATGCTTGTTTTTCCCAGTTCTTGGGGGAATGATTTCGACTTCCCCATTCAGTATAATGTTGGCTGTGGGTTTGTCATAGATGGCTTTTATTTCTTTAAGTCATGTCCCTTCTATGCTGATTTTGCTGAGGATTTTAATCATAGAGTGATGCTGGATTTTGCCAAATGCTTTTTCCACATCTATTAAGACGATCATGTGATTTTTGTTTTTAATTCTGTTTATGTGGTGTATCACATTTATTGACTTGAGGGTGTTAAACCATCCCTGAATCCCTGGTATAAAACCAACTTGATCATGGTGGATCATTTTTTGATATGCTGTTGGATTTAGTTATAGTATTTCATTGAAGATTTTTGCAGCTATGTTCATCAGGGATATTGCTCTGCATTTTTATTGTTGTTATGTCCTTTCCTGGTTTTGGTATTAGGGTGCTACTGGCTTCATAGGATGATTTAAGAAGGATTCTCTCTTTCTCTATATTTTGAAATAGTTTCAATGTGATTGGCACTAGTTCTTCTTTGAATATCTGATAGAATTCAGCTGTAGATCTGTCTGGTCCTAAACTTTTTTTGTTTGGCAGTTTTTAAATTATCATTCCAATCTTGTTGCTTGTTATTGATCTGTTCAGAGTTTCTATTTCTTCCTGGTTTAATCTAGGAAGCTTATATATTTCCAGGAATTTTTCCACCTCCTCTAGGTTTTCTAGTTTGTCTGCATAAAGTTGTTCATAGTAGCCTTGAATGATCTTTTTGGTTTCAGTTGTATTATCTCCAGTTTCATTTCTCATTGAGTTCATTCGTATCTTTTCTTTTATTGGTTAATCTCACTAATGGCCTATCAATTTTGTTTATCTTTTCAAATAACCAGCTTTTTGTTTCATTTACATTTTGTATTTTTTGTTTCAATTTCCTTTAGTTCTGCTCTGATTTTTATTATGTCTTTTCTTCTGCTGAGTTTGCGTTCATTTGTTCTTTTATCTCTAGTTTCTTGAGGTGTGAGCTTAGATTGTCTATTTGTGCTTTTACAGACTTTTTGATATAGACATTTAATGCCATGAACTTTCATCTTCACACCACCTTTGCTGTATCCCAGGGGTTTTGACAGGTTTTGTAACTATTATCATTTGGTTCAAATAATTTTTAAATTTCCATCTTGATTTCATCGTTGATCCAATGATCATTCAGGAGTAGGTTGTTTAATTTCCAGGTATTGTTTTGACGGTTAACTTTGGAGTTGATTTCCAATTTTATTTCACTGTGATCTGAGAGAGTACTTGATATAACTTCAACTTCCTTAAATTTATTGAGACTTGTTTTGTAGCCTACCATATGCTCTGTCTTGGTGAATATTCCATGTGCTGATGAGTAGAGTGTATATTCTGCAGTTGTTGGACAAGATGTTCTTAAATATCTATTAAGTCCATTTGATGTAGGGTATAGTTTAAGTCCATTGTTTCATTGTTGATTTTCTGTCTTGATGACCTGTCTAGTGCTGTCAGTAGAGTACTGAAGTCCTCTACTATTATTGAGTTGGCCTCTATCTCATTTCTCAGGTCTAGTAGTAATCATTCTGTAAATTTGGGAGCTCTAGTGGTAGGTTCATATATATTTAGAATTGTGATGTTCTCCTGTTGGACTAGTCCTTTTATCAGTATATAATATTCCTCTGTGTTTTTTAACTGTTGTTGCTTTACAGTCTGTTTTGTCTGATATAAAAATAGCTGCTCCTGCTTGCTTTTGGTGTCCGTTTGCATGGAATGTGTTTTTCCACCCCTTTACCTTAAGTTTATGTGAGTGCTTATGTGTTAGATGAGTGTCTCAAAGACAGCAGATAGTTGGTTGGTGAATTCTTATCCATTCTGAAATTCTATATATTTTAAATGGAGCATTTAGGCCATTTACAGTCATCGTTGGTATTGAGATGTGAGATACTATTCTATTAGTTGTGCTAATTGTTGCCTGAATACCTTACTTATGTTTTTCATTGTATTACTGTTTTAAAGGTCCTTAAATTTATGCTTTAAGGAGGCTCTATGTTGATGAGCTTTTAGGTTGTATTTCAAGATTTAGAGCTCCTTTTAGCTGTGTTTATAGTGCTGGCTTTATATTGGCAAATTATCTCAGCATTTGTTTGAAAAAGACTTTCTCTTTCCTTCATTTATGAAGCTTAGTTTTGCTGAGTGAAAGGAAACTATCTTGAGTCCCTGAAATTACTGAGCTAAAGGGAAATGTCAGTTGGCAACTGCTTAGGGAAAACCTGCCTCCCATTTTATTCTAAATCAGCCCTCTGCTCACTGAGATAAATGCATATTTGATTGGCTCCTTCTGGGAGGCTAATCAGGAACTCAAAAGAATGCAACCAGTTCTTTCTTATCTACATACATCTTGGAAGCCCTGTCCCCACTTTGAGTTGTCCTCTTTCCAGACAGAACCAATATTCATCTTATGTGTGTTGATTGATGTTTCATGTCTCCCTAAAATGTATAAAACCAAACTGTGTTCTTACCACCTTGGGCACATGTCATCAGGACTTCCTGAGGCCTCAACCTTGGCAAAATAAACTTCCTAAATTAACTGAGACCTGTCTCAAGTTTTTGAGGTTCACATGTTTGTACCCATGGAGGGACTCTGAGTGAAGATGCCCCTGACCTTTGACAAATCTTCTATTGGTACTTAGTATTAGCATGAGCTAACTTTATGGCTCAAACCAATAACACAATTTGCTGAGGTCTGGGAGCACCTCATCCAGAGAATCCCTTATCTCCCCAAATTTGGTCAAGATCTAAAGTTTATTTTGCAGTACAGCTCTTTTTTTGGAGTTTTAGTTGCTTCCAACACAGGAAGGCAAGTTTTTCCTGCTTCCATGATGATGGAAGGCAGGTTAACTCCTTTACGGAATTTGAGCTTACTTCCAACAGGGAAGGTGGGTTTTTTTTTCTTGCTTCTAGGATGGTAGAGAGCTGTCTTCAGCCTGAGACCCAGTCCTAGGCAAGTAACTGAATTGGGGTTTGTCTTGGCTAAAGTTAAAATTAACAACCAGCTAGTCTTAATTTCTCTTTACCATTAGAGCACTCACTAATCATATAAGTTGTACAATCTTTTGTTTTACTTAACTGTTTTTTGCTGTGGTTGTTTGTTGTTTTTGTTGTTGTAGATGTTTGTTTCTGTTTTTGTTTCAGTCTTTTTCCTATTGGGTTTGACCAACTCTATCCAATTTGATCAAATCTGAAGGAAAGTTCCGAATTATGGATGACAAGATGTCTAAGCAGCTAAATTCCCACCAAAAAAAAAAAAAAAAAAAAAAAAGTGGTATGGTGGGGGTAGAAAAATGGCTAGTGAAAGAAAAAAAAAGGAAAGGTTTTTGATTTTGACTACTTAAGGAGCTTTATTTACATAACAAGGCTACCTTTTTGCTGGCCAGGTCAAACCTAAAGAACAATGTCTGTGCTTCAGAAATAGCAGCAATTTGTCTTAGCTGAAATATTGTAATGATATTTGAAAAGATTTTTTTAAAGGAGCTCAATGGTTAAAACTCAGCTTAATTAAAAGCTGACATTCAAGATATGTGTGTGTATGTGTGTGTGTGTGTGTGTGTGTGTGTATTTAAAATACCTTCATCTTTTTGTTGTTGTTGTTTTCCGAGTACCTTTTTTTTTTGCAAAAGTTTTTTTTTTTCTTCTCAGTTGACTGAATTCTGTTTTTTTCATTTACTTCTGCTGTCTCTCCTTTTTCTTGTGTCCTCTGCTGCATGAGGGACCTAAAATAGTTTATAATGCCTAGGGATCCTTTAAGAAAATGGAGAAGGCAACAGACCCCTTTTAGTCTAGAAACTTACTTTTCCTTATGGAATCCCAAAAGTGTAAACAGACAAGTTTATCTGAGCTTTTAAACTGCTTGCTTTTAGTCAATAAAATGATTTACTGACGAAAATAGTTATTGCAACAGAGGCTACTCTTGGGTTTCTAAAGAAAAATGTAGTTTAGACACTTAGAAATGTCTTTGTTAAAAAATTTTTTTAATGCACTGTAAAAGCATTATGTGGTCCAACCTCATAATAGTTCTCTTTTGGAGACCCAGGATTCAATGTGGGCTCTGCCCAGAACTCAGAGATCCAGTTAAAAGAGAGGTAGTCTCCATCTAAGTAAAATTGGTCTCCTCATACAACCCTATATTTCTATAATTTTATGGTAATTGGAAATTAAATCCATTTTAATTTTTCTCTAGCACACCAGACTTTTCTCTCCACATTTTATAATGTAAATTTTGCCATTTACTTTCACCTGAGTTGTTGTCTTTAATATGCAAATTTAAAACTACTTAGCTGACAACTGCCTAGGGTTGCAAAACAGGTTATCAAGAATCGGAAAGGCTAAGATAGGGAAGAAAGAGTTCTTATGAATCTATAAGATGTACTTATATTGGCATGCCTAATATGTCTATGAACTTATGTGTTGTGTACACAATGTTTCACTACTGAAAATATATAAAAGAGCTCCAATTAATTGGCTTAAGAGAATAAAAATATTTAAATCAAATATTTTATCAGAAAAAAAAGACCAGCCAAATGCTTTTTCACATTTACATAACTTAAGTAAAATATTTAATAAATAAGCTAGTTTTAAAATTACTGGTAAAGTAATATTAGAAATGTTTTAAGAATTGCTAGCAGACATCTTTGCTTGCATTTATCAATAATGCAGTTTCTCACTTTGTTTGCATTTATTAATCAAGCCAAATACTGTAAGGTGTGAAAATTTGGCATAGAGGTTACAAAACTGTAAATCCAACCCAAAACAGAATGATCTTTGATTGTATAATCTTTAATAAATAAGATATTAATATTGGATTAATAAAAATGGCAATATATTGAATTTATTAAGATCACCATAAGTTCTAATCTTGTGGCTTTAGGCAGTCTAGCCAACAGGCAATAAGCTTTGTTATCACCTTTGTTTCAAAGCTAAACTATAAACTAAATTCGTCCCGAAGTTAGTTCAGTCTATGCCCAGGACTGAACAAGGAAAGCATGGAGGTTAAAAGCAAGGTGGAGTCAGTTAGGTCAAATCTTTTCACTGTCTCAGTTATAATTTTGCAATGGTGGATCCATAACTTTAAATGATGACAATCGCAGTTTTTATAAATAGTCTAGGTAAATGATTAAAATAAAATAATTAGGTAAATGTAATGAGGTAAATAGTTGTAGACAAACGTCATAATTTAGAATCTAAAGTTATATTAAATTAAATAGGTATTTCATTATTTGGGAATTTTGCAATAAAAATCTATGGAAGGAAAACATTCTTAAAAAGAGAGTGTCTCCTTTTTAAAAGGGTGAACAATTTTTGTCTAATTCAAAGCTTATCTGATGGTTGGGTATAAAACAAAGTAAAAGAAACCAGAAATAAGAGATGTAAAGAAAGTTATAAAAATAGCTTTTGTTTTGTTTTGTTTTGTTTTGTTTTTTTGGTAAGAAAGTTTAAGGAGAAATAATTTCATATGAGAAAGAATCTTGTATGGTAAATTTAGTTCTAGAGTAAAACAACTGGTTTTTTAAGAAAGACGGATGCTCAGGACAAACCAGAAAGTCCAAGCATCAAGCAAGACATAAATGGTCTGTATAAATCACAGATTGTCAAATATCAAAGGTTTAAAACACTTGATATCACGGGTCATTGTAAAATAAGTCATTCATTTGACCAAACTGATAACTCAAAGATTTTAAAGAAAAAAGATGAAAACCTTCAATATGAGAGAGAAGATTTAATTTTCCAAACAATAAAGAGGCATAGAATTTATGAAACTACAAACCCAGACCAAAACAGAATGTATTTATTAAAAAAAACTTAAAATCTTTTATATGATCACGTTGCCATGGTATTATTAAGTGTTGGTTTGCTTAGGAAAAAAATGAATTTCTTTAAAAAAATTAATGTTATTACATCCATGTATCTCTCTGTATGCACTTTTAAAGTACTTATAACATTGAATTACAGGGCTTTGATTTCTGGATCTAAAAGGACACCAAGTCCTGCTGAATTTTAAACACTACCAGCAATGAAAGCCCCATCTTCAGGCCCAATAGAAGATGCCAATAAAAGTAAACTGCATTCCTAAACACAGGGACAGAAATTAAAGCTATTTCAACTCAAGGTCCAGGGACTATTGTGGAAGAAGTGGGTGCGTGAAATTAAGAGCTGATTTTGAAAGATAAAACAAATTTAGTTTCTCTATAAATTAATAATTAATGTTAAAGGTACACTGATGCAAAACCAGCATATGGGCCCCTATGTAAAATTAACAAGGTTTTCTTGAAGCATTAAACAACTGCTTAATAAAAGTTATAAAAAGCTTATGGAAGTCATATCTTATGGTCAAGATTAAAATTTTGTAGATTGTTTATAAAATTTTGAAAAACAAATTTAATTGGCTTCATGCTATTTTCATTAGTGTATGTTGTTTGGAAAATTAAGTCTTCTCTCTCAAAGAATGAAGGTTTTCACCTTTTTCTTTAAAATCCTTGAGTTATCAGTTTGGTCAAATGAATGACTGATTTTGCAATGACCTGTGATATCAAGGATTTTAAACCTTTGATATTTGACAAATTTTCCAAAATAAAATTATAAATTATGCCTTTTTCTGATATAATTTATCCTTTAAGATGTCAGTTTCCCTAGAGTCCAAAAATAACATAATTTGGCTTAGTTGGTATAAAAATTGTACAGGAAGCATTGTCAAATATGAAATGATGTTTGGTTTTCTTTAGGCTGTATTTGTATAAATATTTATTAGTTTGTGTTCCAAAATTAAGAGAAACTTCTGTAATTCTGATATGACTTAGTGTACATGATCAGTAATAATTATAGTTGTTATATTAAATTATTGTGTGCCACAGAGGTACCAAATTTCCTTGCCAATTGCGTCTATGTCTATGGCTGCCCTAAAAGTTTTTGTCATCCATGGACAATTGTTGTCTTGTTTTGATCCTTCTTAGAAGGTCGTTTTATAATCAGCTATAGTACTCTAACAGGTGTTCTTAAATGTAGGTTTCTGATAACTTTGGAGATTGTGACATTAGAATAGAGGAAAAACTTTCAGGACTCTCAGGGAAAGATAAAATGTTCATGAGTATCAAGAAGAACAAAAATTACTGTGTAAACTGAACTGACAGAAGACTAAATTAATCTTTTAAACTTTTGCTTTAAAATTGCTGATCCTTTTTTTTTCAGAGTCAAGGGAACTTTTCTCTTTAGCTATTGACAGCTTTTAACAATTTAGTATACCTCAATGAACAAAATTTGGAGCATATTTGCTTCTCTCTACCTGATTTCTCCATAATTTGGAACCTATTTGTGACTATTCTTAACGTATGGCAATGCAGTTATTTGCACAAGTGCCACAAAAATCTGTTTTCATTTTGCAACAGGACACAATTGAAGAAACTGGTTATCTTAACAAGGGTTTGACTAGAATAGTGTGCTTTCCTTTAAGGAATCAAACTTGACTTACAGAGCCAATAAAAGCCCCTTGAAAAGCTGGCCTCATACCTTCCCTGTACAGGGTTCCTGTCCTGTGGTAAGTAAAGAATGTCACTTTCTGAAGGCCCAGAAGCCCCAAGTTTATCTTGGAACCCCAAGAGGAGAGGATCACCCAACTCATAGGTATTTAATGGCACAAATCTATGGCTGTGCTTGGCTTAAAAAAAAAGTCTTATCTGAGATTCCTTCTATGGAACCAAGTTCCATCAGAGCCCATTTAAAAGTCTATGTAAAAAATAATTATTCTTGCTGCATTGTCTACAAATAATTAGGCCAAGTATAATAAAGCTTTCAGTCCTATTGTGATTCGTCTTTAGCAAAAATGGGTAACTGAAGGAGAAAAATTGTTTCAAAAACTATAACACTAATGCTAGCTATAATCAAATATTTGTTAGATTCTAGTCTTGCCTAATGTTTTTCAATTTTTATTATTTTTCTACCATTTGGACAGAATTCTAATTTTTCTTGGCTACAAGTCTTCAAAGTAATGTCTTCAATTTTTTTCCTTCTTCTTTTTGATTTTTTCCTAATTTGGAGTCACTGAAAACTAAGCTATGCTTTTTAAAAGCCCTTCGAATGAAGCCAGACAAACTTCAGAAGAAAAGAACAGCAACCTATTTACATACACAAGCTACTTTTATACCTGCTGATTGATGTGTAAACTTCAGAGTAATAAGGCCTATATCAATTTTCCAGGATTGTTCTTTTGTTTGTTATTGTTTTTCTCTCTTCCTCCCCCTATTTTGTCTTCGTAGGACAAGAGGCTTCACAACCTTCTAAAAATGAACTTTTCTAATAACTTGGGACCTACCTGTCTAGGAATAAACCATCCCAGCCATGAGAGCTCAGACAAAACCTGGAACCAGAGACTCATTTTCTCTAAAATGTTTTCTCCAAAAGATTTTTTTTTAAAGAAATGGGGTGGGGAATGTGGGCCAAGATGAACTATGTTATTTCTACTTAAATGATTACAAGCTTGCTTCGCTTCTTATATACTGAGATTCATGCCACTCATCAAATATTGAGTTAAGAAAACTCCAAACAATGGTGCAGTAAAATAAAATTTTTTTAAGGCTTGTAAAAACAGAAATCAGGCAGTAACAGGAGGCCTATAGTAAAGACCATTCGAGAGTGCTTTAAAACTGTGGAACGCTGTGGTGCGGTTGCAAGGCAGGAAAGACTGCTTTAGTCCCATGATCTCTTCCCAACATAGGGCCTGCATGAGAGTCTCGTAAAGAGGGCTTGTGCAAGAACTCTGGGAAGGAATGCAACCTCTGCTCATAAGACTTGGGAGGGTCTTGGCAGATGGGAGCTTGTGAGGCAGGAAGGCCTTGCAGGGAGAGATAACTGGAATGCCACAGGCTCTGCCTGGGTTCTCAGAATATGGAGTAACTCTGATTGCTGTGTGTCCACAATGCTCAGGAGATAAAGCCCCTTGATGCATTGTGTGTGGTCAGACTTATCTGCAGTGCTTCTATGCAGATGCACCTTGTTAACCACGGTGGTAAAACTCAGTGTCCTAAGTTAGCGTTTCTTAGAAGAACCACATATACAATTCAGTGCTGCAGATGCTCACTCCCACCCCATCTTTCCCCACAATAGCTTTTAGTTTACCTTTCTCACCTCTCCTTCCATAGCCCCCAAGATTAATGAGATAATGCACCTAATAAAAGTGTGTGGAGCCCAGAGCTCAGGGCCAATTCTGTCCCTGTCAGCTTGCATTGGTCCCCTGGAACCGTGCTGTGAAACTTGACTCTTATCTTTCTTTTCTCACTCCCTCTTCACCACTGGGACTAAAGGCACCCATGTGCAGGGTTGGGGCTGGCACCCAACAGGGGAATGTGAAAGAAAAATATCTTGGATCCCCAAAATCACTAAGCTAAAGGGAAATGTCAAGCTGGGAACTGCTTAGGGCAAACCTGCCTCCCATTCTATTCAGTCCCCCTCTGCTCACTGAGATAAATGTACATATGATTGCCTCCTTTGGGGAGGCTAATCAGAAACTTAAAAGAATGCAACTATTTGTCTCATATCTACCTAAATTTTGGAAGCCCCCTCCTCACTTGAGTTGTCCCACCTTTCCAGACAGAACTAGTGTTCATCTTACATATTTTGATTGATGTCTCGTGTCTCCCTAAAATGTTTAACACCAAACTGTGTTCTGACCACCTTAAGCACATGTCATCAACCTCCTGAGGCTGTGTCATGGGTGTTCCTCTTCAACCTTGGCAAAGTAAACTTTCTAAATTAACTGACACCTGTCTCAAATTTTTAGGGTTCACAGCCGGATACAAAATTCTCGGCTGGTAATTGTTTTGTTTAAGGAGGCTAAAAATAGAACCCCAATCCCTTCTAGCTTGTATGGTTTCTGCTGAGAAATCTGCTGTTAATCTGACAGGTTTTCTTGTATAGGTTACCTGATGTTTTTGTCTCACAGCTCTTAAGATTCTTTTCTTTGTCTTTACTTTAGATAAACTGATGACTATGTGCCTAGGCAATGATCTTTTTGTGATGAATTTCCTAGGTGTTATTTGAGCTTCTTTTATTTGGATGTCTAGATCTCTAAAGGCCACAGAAATTTTCCCCTATTATTTTCTCAAGTATGTTTTCCAATCTTTTAGATTTTTCTTCTTCCTCAGGAACACCAATTATCCTTAGGTTTGGTTGTTTAACATAATCCCAAACTTCTTGAAGGCTTTGTTTATTTTTTAAAATTCTTTATTCTTTGTCTTTGTTGCATGAAGTTAACTCAAAAGCCTTGTCTTCAAGCTCTGAAGTTCTTTCTTCTACTTGCTCAGCTCTATTGCTGAGATTTTCCAGTGCATTTTGCATTTCTCTAAGTGTGTCCTTCATTTCTAGTAATTGTGATTGTTTTTTATTTATGTGCTCTACTTCACTGGAGAATTTTCCATTCATATTCTGCACCATTAATATGGTTTGGCTCCATTGATACATTTTTTTTTCTTACAAGGGTTTCTAGATTTTTATTTCCTAATTTCCCCACCATCCCCCTCTTTTAAAACAAAAAAAACAAAAGAAAACTAAGCCTTGAAAATACTTATTAGTCAGCCCTCCTGCCCTTCCCCATGATTCTCAGCACCCCCCACCAGCTGGCTCAAGAGACATAGATTTTATTTCTGCACAAAGAGGGGCCCTGTGGGGAGATGTATGGCTAAGACCAGAGAAAGCTTGTTACCCAGGTCTTGAGCTGAGAATTACTCCCTTCTCCCATTCAGGGGTCAGACCTATATTAACAACATGGCCTTTGATACTAACCCACCCAAATCTCATCTTGAATTGTACTCCCATAATTCCAATGTGTTGTGGGAGGGGCCTGGTCGGAGATGTTGGGTGGCGGGGGGCGGTTCCCCCATGCTCTTCTCATGGTAGTGAATAAGTCTCGTGAGATCTGATGGTTTGATAAGGAGAAACCCATTTCACTTGGCTCTCATTCTCTTTGCCTGCTGCCATCCATGTAAGACGGCTCTTGCTCCTCCTTGCCTTCCGCCATGATTGTGAGGCTTCCCCAGCCACGTGGAACTGTAAGTCCAGTTAAACCTCTTTCTTTTGTAAATTGCCCAGTCTTGGTTATGTCTTTATCAGCAGCATGAAAATGGACTAATACAACTATTTTAAAAAATTTCTTTAAGTTAGTCTTCACCTTTCTCTGGTGCTTCCTTGATTCGCTTAATAATCAACCTTCTGAGTTCTTTTTCTGGCAATTCAGAGGTTTTTTTTCTTGGTTTGGATTCATTGCTGAGGAGCTAGTGTGAACTTTTGGGGGTGTTAAGAACCTTGATTTGTTATATTATGGGAATTGTTTTTCTGGTTCCTTCTCATTTCGGTAAACTATGTCAGAGGGAGGATCTGGAGCTCCAGGGCTGCTGTTCGGATTCTTTTGTCCCACAGGGTGCTCCCTTGATGTGGTGCTCTCCCCCTTCCCCTAGGGGAAATCAGTACATCAAAGACACACCTTATCCCCATGTTCATTGCAGCACGATTCACAATAGGCAAGATATGGAATCAACCCAGGTGCCCATCAACAGACTATTGGATAAAGAAAATGTGGTACAGATAGAATACTACTCAGCCACAAAAAAGGCTCAAATCCTATCATTCATGGCAGTGTACATGGAACTGGAGGACATTATGTTAAGTGAAACATGCCAATAACAGAAAGACAAACATTGCATGTTCTCATTCATATGTGGAAGCTAAAAGAAAGTCGATCTCATAGAAATGGAGTAGAATGGTGATTACGAGGCCTGGGAAGGGTAGGGGAGAGGGAGAAGGTGGTTTACCGATACAAAATCACAGCTAGATAGGACGAATAATTTTTAGTGTGCATTGCACTGAGTGGACTACAGTTAATATTTTCAAGCAGCTAGAAGGATTTTGAATGTTCTCAATGTGAAGAACTCATCAATGCTTGAGGTGGCAGTTATGCTAATTACCCTAGTTTCATCACAATACACTCTAAGCCTCAGGATATCACATTTAAATAAAAAGAGCCACTGTGCTGGATGCTAGGGGAGGGGTGATGTCCCAGTGTGAGATGGGAATGAAGGACGGAGTTAGGAAAACGGAACTGGCCACTCTTAACAGTTTCAATGCCAGGGCACTTTTCACACCAGCAAATAGCTGGAAAAGGGAGGTGACAATGGGAAGGGCCCTAGACTACAGGCCTGGGAGGGGTGGACATGAAGGCTGGCCTGCTTTTCCTGATCATGATGACACAGGACTCCAGTGCCTTTCCTGAGGCAAAGCCTTTGTGGAGGGCAGGGTAGGAAGAGAGGGTGGGAGGGGCCTCTCAGATGGGGAAGAGTTGGAGCAGACAGTGGGGGACTGCAGGCCCCATACAGACCAGCACAGCCCCTAGCCTGCCCTACTCCCCATCTGCAGCTCCAGGAAGGACGTTTCCTTGGACACCTCAGCCTCAAGGAAGGGCTGTGCTTCACCAGGCTCCCCCAGTTGCCCCATTCTCTCTGCTTTCACATTACACACAAGCCAATCCCACATCTGGGATGTCAGGGGGGACATGAGTGGATGGCAGGTACATCGGGCAGTGGGCCAGCAGCTTTGGGTTCCAACATGAAAACACCTCATTTTTAACATAAACTTTTTAAAGACCCCAAACACATCTGCAGGCCAGTTAAGGGTTGCTGACCACAGCATGCAACTGGCCTTACACCTTCCCTCCCTTCGCCTTGTGAGTTCAACCCATTTATGCAGCACTGTCAACCAGGCATGCTGTGGGCTCTTGGGGTAAAGCTGGGTCTCAGACAGCAAAGGCTTTGCTCTCCTGGACCTGCAAAGGTCCTGAGGCCACCTGAGTGGCCCTTGGAGAACTGCGACCAGGCTCTGGCCAAGGAGCCCTGAACCCAGGTGGGTTCTCAGCCTTCGGGGTGGCAGGGAGACCTGAGGGCTACCCCTGCATACCACACATGCCTGGGAAAGCTTCTGGAGTTTATTTCAGGGGCAAAGTGAAGCCAGAGAAGGGCCCAGGTGGAGGAACAATCCCCCGACCGTGTTTTAAAGGCTCACAGCCAAAGACCACAGGGACAGTGCAGCCCGGTGGTCCAGGCAAGGCAGAGGTGGCTTGGGCTGGGACAGCTGCAGAGGGAAAAGGATGGCAGGGGGCAATCAGAGGTGGGGGGTGAGGAGAACCCAGGGACTGAGGGTGACTCAGTGTTTGGGTTTGAAAAATTGGGTAGACTGACAGTGAAGCTGTTTACTTGGCAAAATGAGGGTGCAGGGAGGGGGTGTGGAGAGGGGTGGGTCAGTTGCTTTCAGCAGAGTGTCTTCTTATGTCCCACGTAGGTGCAGGAAGCGCAGGGGAGGGGCCAGGGCCAGGCAGGGGCCGGTGAGTAAGCCTTGGCTGCAGGGCTGGACAGGGTCACCTGGGGGAGAGTTGGGGCAGGAGGGTGCCTGGAAGCTGAGATGAGAGGCTGCTCCAGAGGCGAATGCTCCATCACCACTATGGCAAGCAGCGAAGTGAGCACGGGGGTCCTGGCCTGCGGGCCCTGACTTTCTAACTGTGAGGTACTGCCCACAGGGCCAGAGGGAAACATGAAGGGACCGAAACCGCACACAAGACCTTATGACACTCTCCCATTTGTAACTCAAATATGTACATATATATTTCGCAACAAGACAAATGTTAAAGTATGGTTTAAAAATCCCCCTCAATTTGCTGATTGCCAAGCTCTTGGCAAGTCTGTCCAGGCAGAACTCAGCTCCATCTTCTGCTGCTGCTGCTGCTGCTTACCTGCTTTTCAAGTGCTTAGGACACGTACCGGCCATTAGTCAGAAGAGCGGCTGCCTCTCAATGAGTCCCTTGGCCAGAACCCCCATCTCTGCTAATGGAGAAATTGTCTCAGGTGCCTTAGATGGCATCCTCAGCCCAGAGCATTAAGTCCTGGTGGCATCACAGGCCTTGGCCGCGCGTTTAGGGTGCGGCTCCCTCATTGGATCCTTCTCCGCCCCAGGCATCTGGACTCAAGCCCGCAGAGGCCATCTGCTGTCACCTGGGTATGCCTGGTCTTCTCCACCTCCACGTTCCAGAGTCTGGGTGTCTGGGGCAGACTTCCTGGTTCACAGATGGTGCCTTCTTTTTGTGCCCCCTCGGGGTGGAAGGCGCAAGACAGCTCCCTGCGGCCTCTTCTGTAGGGGCACCCATCCCACCGCGAGGCCCGCCCTCATGACCTTTATCACCCCCCAAAGGCCCCACCTCCTGACACGGTCGCCTTGTGGGTGAGGTTTCCGCCTAGGAATCTGGGACGCACGAGCATTCTGTCTGGAGCATGCACCGCGTATCTTCCCGCGTTTGCCAAGGAGGAGGCCTGAGACTTTCATCAGCCCGGAACTTCTCCCTGAGCGGGGCCTCAGCGGCAGCGCGGCCCCGAGCTGTTCGTCCCCGGCAGCGCGGCCCTGCGCACCCTCGGGAGGAGGAGGCGCCCCGCCGCGGCCACCCGCGGCCTTCGCGCTCTGCGCCGCCGCCCGGCCGCCCGGTCACTTTGCACAGTGGCGCCCGCACCCCATTTGCAGTTTTCCCTCCGAGACCCTCTCAGCAGCGGGGGCGTCCTCCTCAGGCCTGGGTCCCTCCTTCAAGGCTCGAAACGGGAAACGTCCGTGTCTTCCCGCCGTCCCTCCGGCTTGCGAGGCAGTGGCTTCCCGTCTGGCCCCAGTTCCGGACCCTCTGCCTCCCGATTCCCCACAGGAAGCGCCTCAAGGTCATCGTTCCGGCAGCTTCCGCGGCTTCCCTCTCTTCGCGGACCCTGACGGACGCCCTCGCGAGGCTGGCTGAAGCCACAGCTGTGTGAGGACAGTGGCGGAAATGGCCGCTGTTCCTGTCGCCTCCCAAAGGGCAGCGAGACCTCTGGTCACCCCGACTTCATGTGCTGGGAGCCGGTGGCTGAGGGCGGCCGAGGGCGGCTGCTCTGGCCTAACGCTTCAGCGCTGCCGAGTGGAGAGGGCCGAGGCACCGACCCCTCGAGCGGCCTGGTTGCCAAGAGCTCTCCCGGGCGGGGGCAGCCTCTTCCGGCCGCGGCTGCGCAGGTGCGGGCCGCTGGGGCGCCTCCGCGCAGCAATATCTCCACCGCACGGCAGGCGGCGCTGTTCCCGCGCAGACGACGCTCCTCGGTGACCGGAGGCTTTGCTCTGACAGGAGCTGCTGCTGAGCGCGATTTTGCTGCTTTGAAAAGGGATTTAGAGCAGGAATTTCGTCAGCCGTGGTAATAGTAGAAGCTGTGTGAGCGGAAGAGCGTCTTCAGGGAAAATGTGTGCGAAACGGGGGACAGGAAGCCTGGCTCCAAATCAAACAAGAACACGGCAGAAATTGAGGAGCCCACAAAAGCGGTGAGAGGGGAGCGAGTTGCCAGTTTGTAGAAATAAAGAGATGAGCAGAGTGCACCCCCGCCTGGTTGTGAAGAGTCTAAAAACAGACCCACGGATTCGGAAATCAGGGGCCGTAGAACAATAAATGCAGAAAGTAGATTTATATACACAGATACATACATGGATACACACATCTACACACACACTAGTTTTCCATTTATTTTTTAAAATTTAACTTTTAATTTTGACATTTAAAGAGTGCATACAAATGTAGAAAGGACTGTGTAATGAACCCCTACGTACCACATACCACCTGATTAATCATGAGTGGCTCAAGACTAATAATTAATTATTGACTCATGACCCAACTCGTTTCATCAGTTTCTGCCCCTCCCCATTCTCTCTCTAGCTCTCTTTCTCTCTGGATTGGAGTATTTTTGAGCCATCCCAAAATGCATAATTTTATGTAACTACTGTGTCTAATGGATAAGGGCTTCTTAAGAGCAGCAGAGGGAGAAAGTTGGGTCAGAACCCAGAGCCACAGGGTGAGCTGTGTCGAAGCAGCACAGATCCGAGGCAGCGCTTCTGGTTGCCCAGGTCATTTAGAAGCATGATTAAATATGTGACATGTGAAGCAATATTTACCTTTCTAAAAAGTGCCTCTGCACACGTACCTCAGAACTTAAAGTATAATAAAAAAATAGACTTAAAAAAAGAAGACTTGACAAACCATCTTGTCTCTCCCTGTGTTTCCAAGTCTGTAACTATGAAATAGGCAAATTAGGAGAGATCATCTTCCGTATCTGTATGCTTCTGTCATTTGCTCTAGAAAATTAGCTTTAAAATCACTATTTCAAAGACCTATAATGCTTACAAACTAAATACATAGTAATAAGAATTATTTTCTGCCAAATACAGGTTTTATTAAATGTGGGTGCAACTGAAACAAAAAAGTGCGCTCGAGGATAGATTGGTTTAAACCAAACCTCCTTTACTTTTTCAAATAAGAAGAGATACACACTGACAGAAAATGAAACAGGGAATGCCCTCGCTGGCTAATGGGTGCGTTGGGTGAGATGATTACTTCAACGTGCTCAGCATGGTGCCTTCTCGGGATGTGATGGGAGTTCATGTTGGGATTTAAGAACATGGACTTCTTGGCTCTGTTGGTTGTGTGTTCCTGGGAAAACTACTTATGCCTCAATTTCACCTGCAAATTGGGGTTAGTAATGCTTAAGCTCACAAGGTTGTCCCAAGGATAACCTGAGAGGGTGCATGAGAAGAGCTTGATGCAGCACCTTCCATGTAAGAACTGCTCAGCCTACTTCAGCTGTTATGATGATTGGTGGACACCTCCTTGTGAATTGCTGTGTTCTGTGAGTGCCCCCAGAAGCACCTTGTACTTCATTTTCACACAGAAGGCCTTTGCCTCCACTTTTCACCCTACTTTAGAACACAGAAATAATATATAAGGCCCAGACTGAAAATGTAGGCTGTCATTTTTTTCCTACTCAAAAATAATAAAGAGAAACATTTCTTCTTTCTTTTTTTTCTAGTGGACCTATATATGTGTAAGAATGGTTTATTACTCTTGATTTTCTAAGTTACTTTTGGGGGAAAATAGTAACTCAAGACTCTAGAATTTCCTTTAGGCAGTTAGACATCACCACGACACATCTAAGAGAGTATGAGTAGGCTGCTTATGAAATTTATTCTGCCATCCAAAGATGATAAACTTAAAGAAGTCCTCACCCAGACATAGCATAGTAAAACAGCTGAAAACCAAACATGATGAAATTTAAAAAATCAGGAATCAGCACATTACACACAGGGAGTAAAAATCCAAACAAGTGTGAACTCACCTTCAGGAGGAGCCCTGTAGACCTTGAAGCAGCACAGCAGGCCCAGAGCACAGAGGAAAAGAGCTGTGCACTTCGAACTTTATATCCAGCAAAAGTGTTTTTCAGCAATGAATGTGAAACGCAGTCTCAGATGAAGACAAACTAAGAATTTATTTCCAACTTACTTGTGATGAAAGAAACACCACAGGAAACTCTTCTAGTAGAGAGCAAGAGTAATTGGATAATCTGGAACTTCAGGGATGAAGGGAAAATGACAGAAATCAGAAATATCTGGGTAAATAAAATGGACCTTTTTCTCAATGTGTATTATGAACAAGGGCAGAATCCATAACACTTTGGTGTTTTCAGCCAACATAGATGCTCCACATAGATGGGAGGGCACAGGGACTGCTGTGGAAGTGGCTTCTGTATTCCACATGAAGCAGCAAAGTATTATCCTCCATAGACTGGGAAAAGTTAAACTTGTAAATTGTAATTCATACGTGAAACAGACACTAACACAGCTGTGCAAAGAGATATGAACCAGACCCCAATACAGAAATTAACATGGAATATTAAAACTATTCCAAATGAAGATATAAAAGGGGAAATGAATGAAAAAAATGTAAGGGACAAACAGAAAACAAATAATGAAATGACAGATTTAAATCCAAATACCCTAGTAATTAAATATAAGTGGCTTAAGTGTATCAATCAAAAACCAGACGATCAGATTGAATATTTTTAAAAGATCAAACTATGCTGCCTCCAGAAAGCCTACTTTAAATATAATGATGTAGGGGGATGAAAAGATACACCACGTAAACATTACTAATAATAAAAAAGCTTCGGTGGCTGCAGAGACTAGATAGATATCAGAGCCAGGAAGATTGTGGTTGATGAAGAAGGACATTGCACAATGGTGAGAGGTCAGGTCCACAAGCAAACATTGCCATCCTGAGTATCCATTTGACAGAAGAACTTCAAAATACACAAAGCATAAACTGATGGAACCGTGAGGAGAAATGATGGATTAATAATTGTAGTTGGAGGCTTCAACACTCCTCTATCAGTTAGATGGTTAGATCTACTAATGGTCTGAACTAACAGAACAGAAAATCTTCTAGAAGGAGGATAAAGAAATGAACAGCATCACCAACCAGCTGGACTCACTTGACATGTATAGAACATGCTACTGAGCAATAGCAGCACACACGTTCTTCTCAGGGCACATGAAATGTTCACCAGGATAAACCATGCCATGGGTCATTAAAAGCTCTAACAAATGAAAAAGATCTGAAATCATGCAAAGCATGCTTTTGACCACAATAAAGATCAACTATAAATTAATAACAAAAATATATTCAGGAAACTTCCAACTACTTGAAGGCTAAATGACATACTTAGATAATGCATAGGTCAATTGGACATTTCAAGGAAATTAGAAAAAATTTGAACTGTATAAAAATTGGAAACAGAAAAGCAATGAAAAAAGAAAATCAATGAATTCAAGAAAGTTCTTAAAAATATCAACAAAATTAGTAAATGACAAAGAGAAAAGAGAGAAAACAAATGATCAATATCAAGACGGAAAGAAATGACAGCATTATAGACACAACTGACATAAAAATGACAGTAAGTACCACTATGAACAACTCTGTGCACCTAAATCTGACAAGTTAAAAGAAATGGACAAGTTCTTTAAAAGTCACACAGTATTAAAACACACTTAACAAGAAATAGATAAACTAAATCGTCCTGTATCTATTAAAGAAATTAAACTTTTAGTGAAAAGTCTTCCAAAAATAAAATTCCACGTCCAGATGATTTCACTGGAAAACTCTACTAAACATTTAAAGAAGAAATATTAGAAACTATATAAAGTCTTTTAGAAAATAAAAGAGGAGGGAGCACTCACTTATTTTATAAAAGCAGTATTATCTTGATGCCTAAACCAAGGAAGAGAAACACAACCAGCAGCCCTCATCATCATCAATTCTCAACAAAATATCAATCAAAACATGATATGAAAGGAATCATCCATCACAATAAAATGTGCTTATCCCAGGCATGCAAGGCTAGTTCTACTTTTGACAATCAATCAATGCAATTTACTATATTAACAGACTAAAAAAAACTATGTGATTTTGTCCACTGATGAAGAAAGAGCATTTGACAAAATTCAGCATCTAGTCACGATAAAAACTCTGGGGCGTTTATTTTAAAAATTCCCTACAGCTGCTATCATGATAGTGACAGAGCAAAGGCTTTTATCCTACGATCTGGAATAAGGCAAGAGTGTCCATTCTCACCACTCTTATTCAACATCACACTATAAACCCTCGCTGGCAAATGGAAGCGGAAAAAGGAAATTAAACGGCATGCAGTTGAGAGGAAAGAAAACTATCCCTGTTCATAGATGATGTGATTATTTATGTAGAAAATTTCAAGCAATGTACAAAAAAGGCTTCTAGAGCTAATAGGTATGCTTAGCAAGGTTACTGGATAGAATGTCAACATTCAAAATTAATCATATTTCTGTATACTGGCAATGAACAACTGGAAACTTAAACACACAAGCACACATACACACATATGTACACACATACACACACACACACGCCATTTACAATAGGGCCAAAAATGATTAGGTATAAACCTAACAAAACAAATAGACTTTATAAGCCGAAAACTACAAAACACTGATGGAAGAAATCAAAAAATACATAAATGAATTGAGAGACATATTGTGTTAATGGACTGGAAGACAGAACTTAATTATTTATCAATATTATCCACATCAATCTATAGATGTAACACAATTTCAATAAAAATTCCAACAGGTTTAAAAAAATAGATACAGGCAACCTCATTCTGCTATTTACATGAAAGGCAAAGAAACTAAAATAGCTAAAATTGTTTTGAAAAAGAAAAAAAAAGGTTGGAGGACTCACACTGCCTGCTGTTAAGGCTTAACATAAGGCTACATTAGTCAAGACAGTGACATTCACAGAGAGACAGAAACACGTACCAGACTAACAAAATAGAGAACCCAGAAATCCCCCGCCCCCACATATTGTCAAGTGGCCTTTGACAAGGGTGGAAAGACAATTTGATAGAGAAAGGACAGACTTTTCCACAAATGGTGTGAAAAATGGGGCATCCATATGCCAGCACAGGCAAATCAATCACCTTGTTCTAAACCTCAAACGTTCTATGAAAGTTAACTGAGATTGAACTGCAGAGTTAAATGTAAAACATAAAACTAAACCTTTACGAGACTTTATAAGAGAAAATCTTTGTTGCCTGGGGTTAAGCAAAGGGTTCCTAGATTTATCACCAAAATTGTTATCCAGAAGAGGAAAATTTGATAAATTTAACTTTATCAAAATTGAAAACGATTGCTCATGAAAGACATATTTAAGAGAAGGCTGGAAGAAAACAGTTGCCAATCATGGTATCTGACAGCATAAAAAGAAGTCTCAAAACTCAACAATAAGAAAATAACTCAACTAAGAAAATGAGCAGAACACTGGAAGAAACACTTCCCCATAGAAATTATGAGGACAGCACATGAAAAAATGCTGGACATCATCAGACATTAGGAAGTGCAAATTGCAACCACAGGGAGATGCCACTCTAGACCTAATAGAATCGCGAAACATACAAGCGGATGCAAGCACAGAACTGAAGGCAGCAAGCACTGGGGCAGATGGAGGAATTCTCATGTGACAGCTGCTGGTGTCACAAGGCAGGGTGGCTGCTCTGGAAAGCAGTTTGGCAGTTTCTTACAAACCTTAGCCTGTGGCCCCACAATTCCATCCCTGTGTACACCCTAGAGGGAGCACAACACGTTACTGTAAAAACCTGTGCACCAATGCTTATAGCAACTTTATTCCTGATCTTCAAAAACTGGAACTGGCCTCAAGGGCATTGAACAGGTGAATGAGTAGAATCGTGGCACATCCCCATGATGGAAATACAATGCAGCAATAGCTAGGAATTGACTATTGCTGCATGCTACGTGCTACACCATGGTGAACCTCATAGGCTATTCCCAGGGAAGGAGGCCAGTCTCAAAGTGACACACTGCAGGGTTCAACTCATATGACCTTCTGGAAAAGGCAAAACCATGGGGCCAGGGAAGGGACTGGGGGCTCAAAGCAAGGCAGATGTGCCCCGGGGCTAGCGTGAGGAAGTCTGGTGGCAGTGCAGAGCTGCCCTGTGTCTGTCGTGGTGGTGGTCACATGAATCCTATGTGCGCTAAAACATAAATCTCTACACCAGCAAGACATTAAACAGTTTATTTGACTGTATGTAAATTTGAAAAAATTGGGAAGAACATCCTTTATTTGAGCTAAAAACATGTCCTAATTTATTACTAGTCATATATTGGCCTAAGAAATGTTTGTCCTCATTGTAGACGGTTGTAATTTTTCCCAACAGTGAATCTTTGTGGTGCGCCTACTGTGTGCAAAGCACAGAATTCATGGGCCAATCACACAGACACATCTGGTCATTCTTGCCAGCCACGGGCATCATTTTCCTCTGCAGTTTAGAAGTTTTCACCTGAAAATCTTCTTAGGATGTGTAGTGGGAAGAATAATGGCCCCAAAATGTTTGTGTTTAAATCCCCGGATCCTGCGAATGTGTCTCGCACACAGCAAAGAGAGATTGAGGCAGCTGGAATGAACAGTGGGGAGCTGATCCCGGGTTGTTAGGGTGGCCACTGTGCTCCCAGGAGCCTTACACGTGGAAGAGATCCACCTCAGAAGGGCCACTGCTGGTCTGAGGAGGGAGGATGGGCCACGAGCCCGGAAGGCAGCGGCTTCCAGAAGCTGGAAAACAGAGTGAGTCACCCCTGAAGCTTCCACAAGGGACCCACTGCCGACGCTTTGATTTCAGCAGTGGGAGCATTTCCCACTTGTGGCCCACAGAATGCTAGGACAAGCCGTGGAGTCTGTGTCACTTGCAACAGCCACCATCAGCAGCTGACACAGGTGTCTGGTGCCCTCAGGAGAGTCCTCAGTGTGGTCCTCTGCCCACTGCCTCTGGGGTCCTTTGAATGCTGATGAGAAGTGCAGCTTCTTAGACCTCACGTGCAGGGGCCGAGGGACTCCAGAGCCTGCGCTGGCCACTCCCTGGCCTGCCCACATGTCTGGGGCACTGCCCCAAACATCTTTTGTGCCGGGCCCACGGGGGCTTTCCAGGACAGCAGGCCCCCAGGGAGCAGAGAGCAAAGAGCAGGGGGAGTTTCTGTGTCTATGTCTTAATGAAATTCAGCCTTCTTCTGGGGCTGGGACCCACGGCTGCAGTTTCCTGACTTCTCATCAGCTGTGTGCGTGAGTGAGATTTCCACAGCCCTGGCCATGAGAGGGCCCTGGACGGAATGCGGGTGAAGAGGTTCCACTGCCTCCTGACAGCTACGTCCTGGGCAGGTCTGTCCGTGACTGCTCTTGGGTGACTTTCACTTCATCACGCTAAAGATGATATCTGTCTCCGTCCGTCGCCCTCTGCACCCCCAGCTGCAGGACGCGGGGCAGGACGTGGCATGGCTGACAGATGGTGATGCTTGGCTGCGGCGCTGACAGACCAGCCGGGGACCTCGTGGGGGAGGACCGATTACTGCCACATCCCCTCAGGGAAGAGCCTCTCAGCTGCATGTGGGGGCTCATGATAAATGAGTTGGAAGGAAAAGATTGCACTTGGAACGCCATAGTCCAAGGATTTGTGTCAGCAGGTTGTAATTAGTTAATTAAATGCCTGGCTGGTGGGATGGCCCCACGGGGCTGCTCCTGAAACGGGCAGGAACGTCCTGGAATCTGTGGGCAGGGGCACAGCCGTACCTCCCACCACACAGGCTCTCTTCAGGAAAGGTCACTGGGAGATTTGGGAGAGTCTTTGGGGATATTCAGTGTCCAAAGTCACTGAAATGAAAAGGAGATGGAGACACCCGTGATCACAGAGCTCCAGGCGGAGCGGGCAGGGATGGAGAAGGCAGAAACAATGGATGTGAGCGCAGAGACTGGGGAGGGAGAGGGCGAGGGAGGCCGGGGGGAGAGTGAGGGAGGCCGGGGGGAGGGGGAGGGAGGCTGGGGAGAGGGGGAGGGAGGCCGG
>CAUYLG010029151.1:0-17988 GCA_963573385.1 Cacajao melanocephalus
AGTTCTGGGATACATGTGCAGAACATGCAGGTTCGTTTACATAGGTAAACATGTGCCATGGTGATTTGCTGCACCCATCAACCCATCATCTACATTTCTTCTAATGCTATCCCTTCCCCAAACCCCCATTCCCCAACAGGCCCTGGTGGGTGATGTTCCCCTCCCTGTGTCCATGTGTTCTCACTGTTACTCCCACTTATGAGTGAGAACATGTGTTGTTTGGTTTTCTGTTCTTATGTTAGTTTGCTGAGAATGATGGTTTCCAGCTTCATCCATGTCCCTGCAAAGGACAGGAACTCATCCAGTTTTTATGGCTGCATAGTATTCCGTGGTGTACATGTAGCACATTTTCTTTTTCCAGTCTATCATTGATGGGCATTTGGGTTGGTTCCAAGTGCTTGCTATTGTGAATGGTGCTGCAGTAAACATTACTGTGCATGGGTCTCTACAGTAGAATGATTTGTAATCCTTTGGGTATACATCCAGTAATGGGATTGCTGGGTCAAATGATATTTCTGTTTCTAGATCCTTGAGAAATCACCACACTGTCTTCCACAATGGTTGACTTAATTTACACTCCCACCAACGTTGTAAAAGCGTTTCTATTTCTCCACATCCTCTCCAGCATCTGTTGTTTCCTGACTTTTTAATGATTGCCATTCTAATGGGCATGAGATGGTTCTCATTGTGGTTTTGATTTGCATTTCTCTAATGACCAGCGATGATGAACTTTTTTCATGTTTGTTGGCTGCATGAATGTCTTCTT
The DNA here is from genome assembly GCA_963573385.1 of Cacajao melanocephalus. Classification (NCBI taxonomy): domain Eukaryota; kingdom Metazoa; phylum Chordata; class Mammalia; order Primates; family Pitheciidae; genus Cacajao; species Cacajao melanocephalus. The sequence continues at coordinate 767 of CAUYLG010029151.1, forward strand.
TTGAGAAGTGTCTGTTCATTTACTTCACCTACTTTTTGATGGGGTTGTTTTTCTTGTAAATTTGTTTAAGTTCTTTGTAGATTCTGGTTATTAGCCCTTTGTCAGAGGGATACATTGCAAAATTTATCTTCCATTCTGTAGGTTGCCTCTTCACTCTGATGATAGTTGCTTTTGCTGTGCAGAAGCTCTTTAGTTTAGTTAGATCACATTTGTCAATTTTGGCTTTTGTTGCCATTGCTTTTCGTGTTTTAGTCATGAAGTCTTTGCCCATGCCTATGTCCTGAATGGTATTGCCTAAGTTTTCTTCTATGGTTTTTATGGTTTTAGGTCTTACATTTAAGTCTTCAACCCATCTTGAGTTAATTTTTGTATAAGGCATAAGGAAGGCATCCAGTTTCAGTTTTGTACATATGGCTAGCCATTTTTCCTAACATTATTTATTAAATAGGGACTCCTTTCCCCATTGCTTGTTTTTGTCAGATTTGTCAAAGATCAGATGGTTGTAGATGTGTGGTGTTATTTCTGAGGCCTCTGTTCTGTTCCATTGGTCTATATATTCGTTTTGGTACCAATATCATGCTGTTTTGTTGAATGTAGCTTTGCAGTATAGTTTGAAGTCCGGTAGCATGATGCCTCCACCTTTCTTCTTTTTGCTTAGGATTGTCTTGGCTATACAAACTCTTTTTTGTTTTCATATGAAATTTAAAGTAGTGTTTTCTAATTCTGTGAAGAAAGTCAATGTTAGCTTGATGGGGATAGCATTGAATCTATGAATTACTTTAGACAGTATGGCTGTTTTTATAATATTGATTCTTTCTATCCACACTCCTCATCAAATGCAAAAGGATGGAAATCATGACAAACAGTCTTTCAGACCACAGTGCAATCAAATTAGAGCTCAGGATTAAGAAACTCAATGGAAACTGAACAGCCAGCTCCTGAATGACTACTGGGTAAATAACAAAATTTATGCAGAAATAAATAAGTTCTTTGAAAGCAATGAGAACAAAGGGACAATGTATCAGAATCTCTTGGACACAGCTAAAGCAATACTTAGAGGGAAATTTATAGCACTAAATGCCCACAGGAGAAAGCAGGAAAGGTCCAAAATTGACATCGAACATCACAATTAGAAGAACTCGGGAAGCAAGAGCAAACACATTCAAAAGCTAAGAGAAGACAAGAAATAACTAAGACCAGAGCAGAACTGAGGGAGATAGAGACACGAAAAACCCTTTAAAAAATCAATGAATCCAGGAGCTGGTTTTTTGAAAAGATCAAGAAAATAGACCACTAGTCAGACTAATAAAGAAGACGAGAGAAGAATCAAATAGACACAATAAAATATGATAAAGTGGATATCACCACTGATTCCACAAAAATACAAATTACCATCAGAGAATACTATAAACACCTCTATGCAAATAAACTAGAAAATCTAGAAGAAATGGATAAATTCCTGGACACATACATCCTCCCAAGACTAAGCCAGGAAGAAGTTGAATCCCTGAATAGACTAATAACAAGTTCTGAAATTGAGACAGTAATTAATAGCCTACCAGCCAAAGAAGCCCAGGACCAGACAGATTCACAGCTGAGTCTGTCTACTAGAGGTACAAAGAGGAGCTGGTACCATTCCTTTGGACACTATTCCAAACAATAGAAAAAGAGGGACTCCTCCCTAACTCATTTTATGAGGCCAGCATCATCCTGATACCAAAACCTGGCAGAGGCACAACAAAAAAAGAAAATTTCAGGCAAATATCCCTGAGGAACATTGATGTGAAAATCTTCAATAAAATACTGGCAAACCAAATCCAGCAGCACATCAAAAAGCTTATCCGCCACGATAAAGTGGGCTTCATCCCTGGGAGGAAAGACTGGTTCAACATATGCAAATCAATAAATGTAATCCATCACATAAACAGAACCAATGACAAAAACCACACGATTATTTCAATAGATGCGGAAAAGACTTTTGATAAAATTCAGCACCCCTTCATGCTAAAAACTCTCAATAAACTAGGTACTGAGGGAACATATCTCAAAATAATAAGAGCTATTTATGACAAACCCACAGCCAATGTCATACTGAATGGGCAAAAACTGGAAGCATTCCCTTTGAAAACTGGCACAAGACAAGCATGCCCTCTCTCACCACTCCTATTCAACATAGTATTGGAAATTCTGGCCAGGGCAATCAGGCAAGAGAAAGAAAGAAAGCGTATTCAAATAGGAAGAAAGGAAGTCCAATGATCTGTTTGTGGATGACATTATTGTATATTTAGAAAATCCCATCATCTAGGCTCAAAATTTCCTTAAGCCAATAAGCAACTTCAGCAAAATCCAGGATACAAAATCAATGTGCAAAAATTGCAGGCATTCCTATACACCAATCAATAATAACAGCCAAATCATAAGCGAACTTCCATTCATAATTGCTACAAAGAATAAAATACCTAGGAATACAACTTACAAGGGATGTGAAGGACCTCTTCAAGGAGAACTACAAACCACTGCTGCTCAAGGAAATAAGAGAGGACACAGATAAAATCTTGTTTTGGGAAGCATTCAGGTCTGTGTGTGGACTCTGAAACATCCAGATATATTCAAGGGAGTGTGGCCTGTTGACATCAAAGATTAGCCTGCTGTAAGCATAGAGGCAGTGGTGGGTTTCAGTACAGCATGGAGACTATGTGTTACTTCTTTGCTCATCTATATCTTTAAAGTAAGGATGCATTTACTTACCCCTGCTTTAAAAGTTTGTAGCAATAACATTAAAATATGTCTCTTACTGAGTTTTAAATATTTGCTAGATTTGTCTGTGTTGTTGTTAATGCTAACCACGTTTGTAAAAAGAGGGAGTTGCCCCATTTTAGAGACGGTTAGGCTGGGCCTTGGAAGTATCACATCATTATTAATGTCAACACCTTATACAGCTGCATAGTCCATCTGACTCAAGTCCGTGCTTTACTACTCATTTCTATTATTTTAGAATATTTTAGAAATAAGTAGTCTGGGATTTAGAAAAGCAAGACAGTAACATATTAGACATAGACTGTATAATATAATATCTCACCTCTTCAAAGAAAAAAATTATAATGAATTTGCCAAACACAAGTGACTGGATTACGTATAGTTATGGCTCCTTTATTTTCCATGTATTATCTAAGCTAAATAATTTGACTTAGACAAAAGTGCACATAAGTTATGTTATAATTGATAATTCTCAAAATATTGGCTTCATGCTTGATAGGATTAGCTCTTCTCTCAAGGTGACTATTGCATCCCTTACTTTTTTTGATTTCCATTAAGGAAAGGGGCAATTTCTATGCACTAAAGACACTATGCCATTCCAACTTTGTATTCTCTTTCCCAGATGGAAAGGTGCTTTGCCTTGGCTTGCAGATTTATATAAAAGAGCTGACAACTGCTGGTATAGAAGGGAATTGTCAAATGAATTCATCAATATGAAGAGTTCAAAGAGTTTTCTAATCCTGATGAATTAGGATTTCCTGTGTTTAAAACTTTTTATTGGAAATATCTTGCCAGAATAATAGTAAAATCAGATTTCTGTGCAAGTTAAAACTGCATTCTAAAATCTAATATGAAAAACTTTGGATTATTCCAGTTACTTTTGATTGGTTAGCTATTATTCTTTAGGGATGGAATAAAATGGGTTATGAGAAAATACAGAAGAATCTCCTTTGAAAGTAATGCTATATATGATTATGGATCTATAATGAGGAAAAACACACACTAATAGTTACAACAAAATTATAAATGATGCTTTAATTGAGCCCAAAAATCGTGCTAATATACCACCATGCGATGTCTAGTGAATACGTTTTTGCTTTATTTTTATTTGAGATGTTCACATCATTTTATTATTTATAGGATTTCTACTGCATGTTAATTGTCAAATAATTTTGAACTCTGGAGTAGCAATTAGTGAATTTTTTGTTTGTTTAAAAAGGCTCACCACTTAAATTGCAAAATATGAATTACTGCTAACAAGACATTCATGATATTTAGATTTACTAAGATGAACTTGGAAACAATTTATTCTGATTTAGAGGTCTTATTTCTGGTCTAGTGGTATGAACTCTGGAGTTAAATATTTATAAAACACTGGCAGTTTGCTAGCACAGCACATAAACAGGTCAAGTTCAAGAACACTGATTTGAACGACTTAGAAAGAATATTTTCTGCTACAATTATCTTTTGTAACAAAAGTTTCTTTCGAGTGACTGTAAACACATTTTAAAGACTAATTTGTGTAAATCCCATCATCATATATTAACTCCATAAGAGAAGGTAACACATTAAGCTAGCAAAATGAACATAAAGTTGTAGGCCAATAATAGGCCACATCTTGTTTGTACATTTAGCTCTGTCAATAAACCACACATAACAAACAATGAGAGATTTATGCAGTGGTAATACTTCTTCATAAACATATGGTTGTCTCTGCTGTTTCAAATATTCATGAAATTCAGCTTTAAGAAGACAACAGCTTAAAAATCCATAGCTACCATTGGAAGAGAGCTTGAATTAATAGCGACTTGGAGTTTATAGCTATCTCCCCATTCCTTAAGAAAGGAACACTATCTCCCTGAAATAAGCTTCAGAGAGACCAATTTTAAATTGGTTTCAGAAATAAATTATATATTTTTAAAAAATTTAAATGGTATGTAAATAATCACAACAAAGAAACAATATTTCCCTAACAAATAAAGATATATAGATGCTTCTCTAATTTTAATTTGATTAGATCTAATTATATTCAAACTATTCCACGGAAATTTATTTGTGCAATAAGATCATATCTTATTTCTTATAGATTGCACTATTCTGTAAAGAAAATAAAATATACTCTTTATTGTGAATTTGTATGGATATGTTTATCCAATGTAAGTAAAGCTTTTGTAAAACTAACAACAGAGATAATAAAGAATAGTACCTTATTAAAAAGGGATTTACTTAGAAATTTCGGTATGATTCATTGGTAAATGAGTGTTATAGCCGTATAAATGGGACTTAAATTATTCCAGTACATTATGGTGTAGGTTGTAATTATGCTAACTCAATAATCATTTTCAAGGAACTCGAGAAATGAGAATGTAATGAAAAAACAGAACAGAATACAGTAAAGCATTATGAATGGGATCTGATCACAAATCATTGAAGCAGATAGAGCTAGGAATATTTATTTGGCAAGCCTTTGCAATCAAAGTTCTGTTTTCAGAATTAACATCAATTTTGCTTTCATGGATTTGAGGCTATAATTGTAAAGTTCGAGAACATACGCACCTCTACTAAAATCATAAATGAAAATAGATATCCCCAAATGACAGCTTTAAAATTAGAATATCTAGTAGCTAAATATTAAATAACATACATTTGTAAATCTGTGTCATCACTGACATGTTTATTCACATGACTTCTTTGGAAAAATATGAAAAGCTCATCAATATTCTTGCAATTTTATTTACATGCGGATTCTAGAACTTTAATCTCTGTGCACAGAAGGGGGGTATGGAAGTGAGTGTACAGTAAACTGAAGCAGTAGTAGGGAAAGCACCTGCACAGGCACATTCATTCTTGAGTAGTTGGGAGTCTCCGAGTGGAAATCATGGCTACCAGAAGCCACCCACAATGGGAAGACCTGATGAGGCACAGCTGGTGGGTTCCAATTGCTGGTACAGAAGAGGAGCAGTGCGGAAGTTTCAGCTAAAGACTGGAGTGGAGTTGGGGAGGTCAACTCTATGAAGCAGAAATTAAGGTGGAATACATTGACATTGGAGAGAAGAGTAGGTAAGTGTTTGTCTTTCAGTATGTTCCTCTTTAGCAGGAAAAAATACATCCTGCCTGGAAACATCGTGGGAACAGAAGCTTTTAAATACTTTGTGTGAACTGGAGGCAGCTACAGAAGCTAACTTTGAATGGAAACCCAGTTCTTTGAGTTCTAAGGAAAGATGTGACTCAAAGAACGTTAGAAAAATCTCACCATTCTCGATTTTGTTTTTTTATTACTTTCTCCTTTTCATAAAGTGCATGTTTTTGCTGTTTCAAATGTAGATGCTTAATGCAGTAAGGGAAGAGGAAACGAGGCTTGATAGGGAGAATTGCTAATTTTCCGAGAATTCTGAAGGGAAGCCACGATAGGCAAGCAAGAAGGGAAGAGGCACTGCCCTGGACTCTGACAAGACCTCTGTTCCATCCAATTATAGATGGGAATGGTAATGTTCAGTTCAGTGCCTTCGAAAAAAGACATTTCTGTTCATCTTGAGTAAAGTGGAAAAATGGATCTTTTAATGTATATTAGTATTGCTTGTGGAATCATGTGGCTGTATCCTTTTGTCAAGAAGGAAACAAACCGCAGCCGTGTCAAATTGTGTTTGACTTCATGCAGCTCATGAGGAGAGGCTGCCTGGTGCATCTGCAAGAACATGACTTGGAATCTGCAAACGTGGGAGAGTTCTTGGCTCTGCCATTGCTGAATGGCTGTGTGACTTTATCTATGACACGGAACCTCCGTGTCCCTCACAGTTATCTACTGCAGTGTTAGGGTTTGGGAACAGGTAATTTCTGCAGGTTTTCCATCTGAAATTGTATGATTGGATTCTTCCTCTTTTATTTACTGGTCTATTTCTTCTATGATGTCTGCCATCACCAAAATGGAGTGTTTCAGTAGGCATAGTCCTGAGAGGCTTAGAACAACTTCAGGGCTTTTGTGCTGTTAGCAACCTTGTCAACAGCCAACTGAATTGTTAGTTTAGCATTGAAGAAGCAAAATCTCCTCCAGCATCAATTACTAAAATAAGGAAGTCCTGCACTTATCGTGGCTGGTTTCTTTATTTTTCTTTTTTTTGTTAATCCAAGTAAGCTATGTAATATACAAAGTATCTTTACAAACCTTGCATTTTCTAAGCAGTATTTATGATAAGTGATGGAATGCTGTTCTAAAATGAAAATAATTGCTAGTATCTATTTATCATGTGATGTGCTAGGCAGAGATGCTGTTAGGTGAGTTCCACATATTAACCCACTTATTTCCTACAGTTACCCTGTGAGTTAAGGCCTTCTTACTCATTTTATAATAGTGAAATGTTAATGCCAAAGACACATGATCACATTGTGAGTCGGGTGGACACTTGAACCCAGGCAATCCTGCTGTGGAGTCTGTGTTCTGCCTCCACATTGTGTCTATAGGAGCCCAGGCTAAAAATTTCTACTTAGAAAAATTCTGTTATCAAGGTCCTCCATTAAAAGTTCTCACGTATAATCTTTCTTTTTATATCCAGTACTTCACACATACAGAGATTACTTAATGTCTGCTTTTAGCTTTTGTCCTGGCTGGTGCATTGATACAACCTCAGAATTACTGTGAAGCCTTATATGTGTCCAGTTTTTAAAATTAAATTTCCTTTAAAGCTAATAGCCAGTCTTTTCTTTTCTTTTCTTTCTTTCAGATGAGTCAGTTCTGGCCCAGGTTGATTCTTCAGTTAATTCTCATTAAAGTGAACAAGAGGTTGTTATTACAATAGTTTCTCCTCTTGCCCCACAGCTGTTTTCTTCCCTGTTGCTCCTAGATGTTGCTCTCCTGTCTTACCTGCTTTATCTTTGCATTATTAACATACCCTACAGAAAAGCCCTGTTCTCGTAGTTTCCATAGCTCAGGTTTTGTTTATGACCTCCATGGGGAATTTTCTCCCTTTTTGAATCTAAGAGGCAGCACTGACTGTCAATCAATGGCTAGTGACATGCTGCTTTCTTAAGGGACCAAAAAAAAAAAAATCACCTTTAACAGAACACAAATTTGGAAGACAATCATACATAACTACCTTTTCTCTACACTTCTAAACTGACAGTAGCTGCACTTTAAAGTGGATTCCTGCAGAGGGACTGCTTACAAAGAATGAACCATAGACAATGAAATGACAGGCCATCAGGAGAGATATTTTTGGGCAGTCAGCCTTGTTGGTGTCCCTGAAACCATGCTATATGGACAACCTTTTTTTGAAAGACTTTGATAGAAGACCTGTGAATAAAATATTTCAGATTTTTCCAAAAAGCCTGTCAGTTCCATAGGAACCTTTATTTAAACCAAAAATATATTGTATTGTGACATTTTATCTAAGCTAACAAAATATATTGTATTATGACATTTATCTAAGCTAACAAAAGAAATGAAATACATGTAGGATTTAATGTGCTTATCATAGATTGCATTATTTTTTGTTCTCCATCCTAAAAGGAAAAATTTTTTATTTATTTGTGAAATCTCCAAACCAGATGAATAATCCATAGAGACATAATTTAATTTCTATTATTTAATATTTTAAATGGGGCCCAGAATATTGTAGTCTTAACTTCAGGGAAGAAAAGTTTTAATAAAATACAGCAGTACTCATTTGGATGATAAGATCTGTTTTTAATTCGAAAGCCAATTATTACTTCGTGTTTTCAAGTTTTTTTTAATGTCTGAAAACATGTATTTTTCAAACGTAAATTGAAACTTCATTCATAGTATTAACGTGACTCACCTATATTCTTTTTAAAAGAGTCTTTGAATGGCATTCATGGTGTCAAATTGTATGAAAAAATTTGTATGAATATGAACTGTCTGGATAAAAGGTTCATAGCTCTGATAAGATACTGAATGAAACCTATGAACTAAAAGCTAAGAACTAGTAAGCTTGATGAAGCATTTCTAAATCTTTGTTTATATTTCATTCCAATATTTGGTTTTTTTCCCCTCTACCAACTGTGAGCTACATATTCTTGGGCTTTGTCTTAGGTATGATTTCATGGCAACAAAAATAAATCCAATTGAGCCATATTGAGAAAGGGCATTGATTATAAAGATTCAGAAGATTTCATGGAACTCACAGACAGGAGTTACAGTCATGCTTTGAGAGAGACTGGAGCTGCAAACTGCTAAAGCCATTGGATTGAAAGGTGTGTTCTCTTTGCTTTTCCTCGGCACTGCATCTCTGCTCTCAGTGCTTTTCTATTTTGCCCCACCCTCCATGTGTTCATTTATCTACTTCATCATGAATGAGGTTCACTTCTCAGAATCAATGGTAAATATCTTTATGGGCCATTGTCCTGCATCAGTAGATCATTAACTTGAGTTTCTAAGCATCAGGTCTCAATTTCTGGGAGAGAGAACAAGACTAGTTTAGCAGATGTTCACCACTAGATCCACATGGGTGTTTGCTCATGGGGCTGTGAGGCTAAGACTCCCTCTGAAAGGCATCTTTAGCACAGTCTAATTGTCATATTGATAACATTAATAGGGTAGGATTAAACCTGTACTAAATATGGGAAATTAGAATCTAGTCAGAAGACTCTGAGAACCATCACATTCAGTGTGAGGGGTTGAATAGAATCAAATTTCTTTTTCATATAAAATCGAAGTGAGTTACCGTCATGATGAAGTAAAGACTCAAGAATCACTCAAGGATTTTTAAAAATCTAACGTATTTTTTTTATTGGCTGGGTGATATGCACTGATGTAGGCCGTGTCAATAGATCAGTAAATGTGACATGTAGACTAAAATACAGAAATGTAATGTCTTGCATGGAGAACAGAGAGTAACACAACTACAGTAAGAACGAAATATGCTGCCCTCTGCGTTGCTCACTTCCATCATTGGTGACATTTTCTACTTATTGAACAAACACTATACACTGCAATCCTGGGGGATATCATAGTTGTTTGTGATTTATGGAAATCGAGAATAATTATCACCTTCCTCAAATAACATTAAAAGTATTTAAATTACATTAGTAGGGAAATACTAACCATCCACTTCTGAACAAGAGAGTGTAAAGGGAATCTGCCATGAACTAGATCAGAGGAAAAAATATAGGAAGTAACTCTTTTCAAACTTGTATAAAAGGGAGCACAAGACTCTAGTCTCTGATAAAAAGGAAAGAGATTAACCCTATTATTGCTTCAGTTTTCTGTCTGGAGTCACTTTCTGGATTGCAGCATAGGGAGAGGGAACTATGCAAACAACAGTATTCTCAGTCAACTAACGTAACAGAGATGAGAACTGTGGGAGGTGAAGAAAATTAGCCTGGAAGAGAAACCTATGCAGAGACCAGTCCAGAAGTCTGCATGGTGTTCCCCAAGTCTTTGGCTGAGTACTCAGCTGTACACACGTAAGGTGAAAATCCATGTGGTGCCTATGAACTCAACAATTCCCTGAGCTTATGCAAAATTGGAAATGCATGAGTTCTGATAAGTCACGTCGGGGAGACCATGTTGGATATATGGGAGCATTAAGGGGGATCATGCCTTCATAGTACAGGTAATTTAGACCTGGAGCAAGGCTTACTTGCTTACTCTAGATCCAACATAAAATCTTTAAGGCAAGACTCAAAAGGGTCAGATGATCTACATGCTATTTAGCTGACTGCCAAAACAAAACTCAAAAATTTCTTAAGGAAGATAACAAAATCCAGAATCTTAGCATAATATTCAGATTGTTCAGGGCTCAATCAAATGTTACTAAATATGCACAGAAACAGGAAAATATTACTTGTCATGAGAAATGAAATCAGTTAATAGAAAAATACCTAGAAATGACAGAGGTGGTGAAATTAGTATGCAGTCATGTTAAAATATATTTATAGGTATGTTTACAAATGCAATGAAAAACTTGATCATAATGAGGAGACAAAGGGAAGATATAAAAAGGGGCCAAATGAAATTTTTAGAGCTAAACATCACAACATCTGAAATAAAAATTTTATTGCATGGCCTTAACAATAGAGGAGACACAGGGATAAAATAAAAGGTGGATTTGAAGATATGGCAATAAAACAGTGCATCCTGAAGCACAGAAATATCAATGACTAAAATACAATGAACAGAGCCTCTGTTTGGAGCAATATCAGATAGTCTAAGAGGGATAGTTAAGGAAAACCTTAAAAAAATCTGACAAAAAATACACATTATGCACAGAGGAACAAAGATAATAATGAACACATGCTTCTCATGATAAAATATTCAAGTTGGATGAAAACTTGTCTACCAAGAATATTGTATTTAGGGTAAGTATCCCTCAAAAATAAAAACAGAAAAAGAATAATTTCATATAAACAAAAGCTGATAGAATCTGTTACCACTAAGATTTCACTATGGGCTGAATATTTGGCATGCTTGGAACCAGGAGTGTTTGGGTTTCAAATTTTGAAATATTTGTATATACATAATGAGATACCTTGGGGATGGAGTCCAAGTCTAAACAGAAAACTCATTTATGTCCCTTATACACCTTGTACACATAGCCTGAGTATAAATTAATACAATATATCAAAGAATTTTGTGCATGAAACAGTTTGTGTACATTGTACCATGAGAGAGCAATGGTGTCAGGTGTGGAGTTTTCCGTTTGTGACATCTTGGATTTTAGGGCATTTCAGATTTTGAATTTTTAGATTAGTGATGCCCTATCTGTACAAAAAAAAAAAAATGAAGTCCTTCAGACTGTTTCAAAATAACATAAGGTAGAGACTTGAATCAAATGAAGAGAATTGAAATTAATAAATATGTGTGTGAGTAAATATAAGATTTTTTTTCATTTACAAAGTATCTTTAAGGATAATTAGTTACTAAATAAGTGAAATATCAGTGATAAAGCATGCATAAATGTATGGATCCCTCAGTTTTTCAGTTTAGCCTTCTTTCTAATTTTCTTAAAACATTTTGTGCTTCAGTTTTTGGTCATCTAACTGTACATTAGAAGACATTAACATTAACCTTTTGTTGTTGTTGTTGTTGAGACAGGGTCTCACTATTTTGCCCAGGCTGGAGTAGAGTGGCTATTTCCAGGTGCAGTCATAGTGCACTGCAGCCTCAAACTCCTGGGCTCAAGAGATCCTTCTGCCTTAGCCTTCCGAGTATCTGGGACTATATTGTGTGTGTGTGTTTCTTTTTTGACAACTCTGCATCTGAACCTCTTGTGTATGATTTGTGAATGTTTCATGCTAAGCTTTTTTAAGAGGTAGAAACCACCTATAGAGTTCAAAACTTGCAGAAGCTTGTTCCCACTGCTAGGGCACAGACAAGTTATGTAATCTCTGCTATCTGTATGATTCTGGAGCAAGTGATGAAATACACAAGACTGTGGTGTGAAAAATCTATTTTCAGAAAATGCTGCAAAATCTAGTAGCTGGCACCTAAGTTGAAGGTATGCATGCTGGATGTCCATTCCCCATGACAATGACAGGTTTCACCACCAGAATTGATATAAGGTACATTTTTGGTAGAGCTAGTGTTCTGCCAGAACCTATCAGGGTCTCAATACCAGCTCAGCTATCTCCACTAAGGCATACCACACTTCTCATAACACACTTGTACAGGAGTGGACATCCAGGACCCTTTGCTGATTCGTAATTGCCTAAGCCTAAATAGTTAATAAATATTTTTATTAATTCTTTATATTTTCAGAAGTATTTGTATTTCCCAGTAATTCTGAGAAACAAATTAATATGCTGCAGTTGCTGACCTTATAAAGATGCATAATTCTGCTAATGGCAAAGTAGCTACATTTATATAGAGAGATGTAAAATGCACACATAAGTGACAGACCCTGAGAGGAAAGGGAAAGGGTGTGGATTCTGTAATTATTGATTGCTCTCCAGTTTATGCATCCAGTCTCACCTGAAATACAGGAAGGATCCAGTTCCTCGCCTTAACTTCAGTGATTTCCTCTGATTCCTCAAAGTAAATCTCACTGAATAGAAGATGAGTCACTCTCTATTTCTTGTATTCAAATTGTCCCTGAAATAACTTCAAGAGTCAATAGTCTAGAGATAGGGAAGATAGAAGAAACAAAGTATTGGAGTAGACAGACTCAGTGGATTAGACACAGCTGAAAAGAGAATTAATGAGCTGAATAGATTGTGCTAATAACTCAGAATTCAGCATACCTGGATAAACTGGTAGGAAACAAATATCACAGAGAGCTTGGGAATTGTGGTTAATAAAATAAGAATTTCCCCTGCACATCTAATAGAAGTTACAGGAGAAATTGGAGAAAATACTTCTGTTGGCATGAGAATATTGAGACTTGCAGTTTCATAATAGCATTAGAGGCCTAACCACTTTTCTGTGAAGTAAATTCTTGAAAGAGTCCAACATTTATATCTGGAAAGTCAGGTTTTGAAAATCAAAAAGATATCTAGTCAATGGGATTTTTTGAAATTAATGAAATATGAAAGAACATATTTCCCTAGAATATCATTGAATTGATGAAAGATACAATTCTCAGATACAGTAATCTTGAATAATAACAAAATTACAAACAATTAAATGACAATGAGAAACTGTGGAACTTCAGAGATTAAAAAGTATCACAAGAGTGCCCAGAGAGAAAAGACAGAATAATAATTACATATCTTAGCAAATGATAACTTATTTATTTATTTTAGAAAAATTAGAAGGTGTAATTTTTCCATCCAGAAAAAGTATGTATTATCTAAATAGTCTCTCTAGATGTCTATATTTGCAACATATATTTGTTTACATATGTATAACTTAGGGCTGTTATCTGTTTGTCTATTTCCCTGTAGACCGAGAGTGAGATCATTTGAGGAAAGTTTTGGGCCTTATTCATCCTTGTCTTCTTATTGCCAACCAAACACAGGTCTGACAGCTAGTTGAAGCTTTTTGCATGGTTGAGAGAATAAAGAAAATGACCTTTGCCAGAGAATTTGCTCAGAATGTTTAGTGAAGATGGTTCGGTGTTTCTCATAAGCAAATATGAATAGTATTATCTTTATGAGAATTTGGCGTGATGTGGTATAAAAGATAAATATAGGAAGGCCATATGCATCAACATATCTCATCTACTAAGGCTTATATTTTATGACTTAACAATATTTATTTGCTTTTTTCACAACTTTGTTCCTACCTGAGGACTTCTGACTATGAGAAAGTAAAAATCTTAAATCTTTTACACAGTACAGATAACTTTTTAAGAAACATTCTAAACATAGTGAGTAGAAAATGAGATTGACAAAAAAATAATAAAAAGAAACAAAACAAATCTGGAAAGCTGAGGATCACATTTTCCTACTTCATAATTTTGTTCAGGGTCAGGTTTGCTTCCTGATAATTACAACATTAAGTATCTCTATATTGTCTTAATGTTTTTTTCTGAATTAATGTAGAAAACAAACAAATGAATAAATGAATCCTTGAGGTGAGAAATTGATGTGAAGCAGCTTATTTGACAATATTATTCTAACGAAATTACAGTTTCAAATGCAGTAATCGTGCGTAGTATCACTGAATTCATCAGTGGGAGATTCCTCATTTCAGAACTCAGTAGGGGACAGCGGTTTAACTGTCTCTCCCTGTTGCTCATACCTATTAATACATTATTCAGTGATATCTCAAAAGGTCTCATTAATTTCAAAAAATCCCATTGACTAGATGTCCTTTTGATTTTCAAAACCTGACTTTATGGATATAAATGTTGGACTCTTTCAAGAATTTACTTCACAGAAAAGTGGTTAGGCCTCTAATGCTATTATTTATTTTATTATAAACAAACACAGATTCTCAACTGTAAAATATTACCCCCCAGAGTTTCAACAGTTTTACTAAATGAAGATGTCTGTATATTCTCTGCTGGTATGACGTTTTTAAAATGTAAAACTTAGAGAAATTAGAATTTTTGTATTTCAATAAAGACCAGGTGTGTTTTTTCTAAAACACCTCAGAACTTCAGCATTTTCTCTACCCTGCTCAATTCTATTTGGCTAATTTACATTTTATCTTTGGACAATCAGTATGGAAATGCTTCCATTTACAAGTGGCCTAGACAGTGAAAATTACTGCGACATATGTGATTTTAGAGATGTGCATGTTTTAGTGACTATTTGGTATAACATTCCTTATGTTTCACCAAATAAAAGCCACCCAGTGAAAGGAAGAATGAAAGACTTCTTGTGTCTTTAAGTATGGAGCGCAAACTGGCAGTACTTGGGGCCAATATTTGTTATTTACATTCACTGCAGCTATTTGCGCTTTGAAACGGTTACCTACTTTAAATGAAAAAAAAAAAAAACTTAATTGGTTTTCTTTTTTCATGTGAACAGCTAAACAAAAATAAAATGCTATGAAGATGGCAAGTAGAGGAATCTGCAGTGAAAGAGCATGTGGAAAATAATACAATCGTCTTATATTTTTCAAATTTAGAACCATGTCTGTTATCATTATTACCATAATTGAAGTTTTCCCCAAAGGATAACGTGGCTCTGTTAAAACCAGATTTAACATTGCTTTGCTATTTTCAAATCAGCCAAACATGGCAATAGAGAGGAGACCTGCAGCATTTTCTCTCTTAGCACAAATTTGAGTCTCAGTGTGAGACTGTCTTCCATTCTACTTCAAGTCTGTTCAGATTTGAATCCATTTACCCCAGCCAACCTAAAGAGGAATGAGTCTTTATTTTTCTCCCCTCTCTTCCTCTGGTACTTCACTTGCTTTTGCAGCAGCAAATGTATAGAAAATGAAAATATTTCTGCGGCTAGCCATATTTTTGTGAATAAGCAAATTTAATCTTTTTCACCCTTTCTCTTTTGACGCCTTCTCTATCAGGAGTCCTAGCTGTCTGGAGTTTGCTTTTGTTCCTTATAGTTTAGGATTTCCTACCATAACTCTCACTATTTTAGGACCGTACAAACTCTTCCTTTTCGGTAAAAGTACTTGCCTAACAATGTTCTCATCCAAATAGAGCTACAGTGAAAACAAATTGGAAAATGAGATAGTGTAATATTGTGTAATATAGTCAATGCTTCTACCTTCAAAATGCATGCTTTAATATGCTTTCTAAAGAGAATATTCATTAAAGTTTGGGGCACTATGACAATATATTTGAGGAACATTCATGGGGAACATTAGTCTCTAAGTATCCTTCAAACATACTACATTGATCTCTCCCACTTGCCGTTTTGACCAATATATTTCCTATATGATTAATTCAAACTTTTCAATGAGAAAATCAGTGGCAGTCTATGTAGAGAATGGTCAGGTAACTTCTGTTTCACAGTTTAAAGGTATTGTACTCTTGTGCACAATATGTTTTGCTTGCAAGAATTTTCTGTCTTTGGTTTTTATCAGTTTTTCTATGATATTCTCAAGCCTATATTTCCTAGTATATAGTTTATTTGGAGGATTCCTAAATCTGTAATTTTATATCTTTATGGGGAAATTTTCAGTCATGAGTTTTTAAAATTACTTTTTCTACCTTATTCACTACTCTCCTTTTGAGACGTTACAGGTATGTTAAACAAGCACGTTACAGATATATTAAACAGGTATACTAACTTTCATGATGTTGCACAATTCCCTCAAAATATGTTCTTTTTTTCAATCATTTTCCATCCTCTTCAGAGAGGCTAATTTCTATGAGTTTATCTTCAAGTTCACTGATTCTTTCCTCTATAGCCCACATTTGTTGTTGAGCTAATTCAGTAGGTTTTTTTTCCCCATATACATCCTTTTTTTTTGGTACTAGAAATTCCATTTGGTTATTTTCAAGTGTTTTCTTATTATCTGATAAATGTTTCAATATTTTTACTCATTACAAGCATATTTTCCCTTATGTAATTTGTCACTCGCATAATCAGCCCTAAAAACCTGATTTGCTAATTCTAACATCTGTTATCTCTGTGCTAGTCTCTGATTGTTTTTCTCTTGAGAATGGATCACATCTCACTGTTTCTTTGTATGTCAAATAATTCTGAATGTGTCCTGTACATTATGAAGGTGATGCTGTGGAAACTCTAGACTCTGTTCCTTTACTGTATGCTGTCGTTTTAACAGGCAATTAGAGTGGTAAAAAGTACATACTTCGTCTCTTTGGTGGTAGTTTCGATCCTAATTAAATTTTTTTATCCTTAGCTAAACGGCACAGTGTCTACCCTGTGCATGCACAGTTCAGATGTCAGCCAGAACTATGAGGAAGTCTATGAGGAGAGTTTATACACAGAATTTGTGGCTCCTCTTCTGTGTGTCTCCTTTATAGAATGTCTCCCTCATTTTCCAGCAGCTATGCTTACTTCAAAGTGTGTCTTCTCAAAGACTATATATTTATCAAAGCTTTCGTTTTGCTACCCTGTGACAACAGTGGCCAATTCACAGGAAAAAAGTCGTAAAACCTGGGAAATGCAAGTCTCTTCATACTCTGCTT